>JARQTI010000566.1:159785-208103 GCA_030142655.1 Trachelus tabidus | reverse complement strand
AGAGACAGAGACAGAGAGAGAGAGAGAGAGAGAGAGAGAGAGAGAGAGAGAGAGAGAGAGAGAGAGAGAGAGAGAGAAATGCTGGAACAGTCTCCAGTGTGTAATTACGGCCTGAATTCTTATTACTCAACATATTCCCAACAGACCTGCCGGGACTGCGAGACTTCTCTTCGACTTCTTTCACAGCCATTTTTATATCTCTTTCCCTTTCTCTCCTTGCACTGTCCCGTCTCTGGCTTATCGGCGGCAGCACCTATGCATCGGGTGCAACAGGATGGGTAGTTTATTTTTTATCGGTTACTTTGCAACTTTTGATTAATTTTTAATAATCCCTTTATCTCGTATCACTCGAAGCGTACGTACATTACTGGTCTCTCGGGGGACTTCGTAATTTCTCCATTGTCTCTTTTCCAATAGATTTTTCGTACTTTCGTTTTGTTTTGTTCCGCTATCCATTCTCTGTTACAGATACGACAATGGCGCTCATTTCGACTATAGATCGTTTAATTGGTGCTTCAGATTCGTATCCATCAATGCACTTCGCTCCTTTTGAATTCGACTATTCGCGCGATTAATACTTCTTTTGTATCCTCATTTTACGTAATATTAGATCGACGAACCGATCGTCCCGTTACGTAGTTATTATGAAAATCGTCGAGTATCAATTTCATACACGTGAGAAAAATGTACCTTTGACCAGTAAGGGAGTCGCCTCGAATGGAATAATCAATGTTTTGAATATTTTTGGAAATTTCAACTTACCTACTATAAATGCATACTGTTTACACACTGCAGGTAGGTTCCTGTTACATATTCAGTGTGCCGCGCTTTACACTCACTGTAGAAAATCTCGACAGGATCCTCTGTTCTTCAACCCGTCCAAATGATTGGCACATATGTTAACCGATAACGACGACACTGACAGCCGACAGATTTCAGGGTCTTGGCACTTACTTATTTTTTTTTTACTACCGATTACAGTCGTTCACTTACGTGTTATCAATGTAGCCATGTAGATCAAGAAAGTTCTGTAAAAATATTATCAAGATTCGAACTCGACTGTGTTTTCCAGTCGATCTACTAAAAGAGTACGATAAGCCATAAATAATGTCCAATGCCATTACGCAAGACATGGACTGTACGGAATATATAGAAAACAAAGACATAAAGATTTTCCCGAAGCTAAACGACATGATAAATGGTATATCCAATCCCTTTAACTTGTCATACCGTTCTAAGGATTTCTACGTGACAGACCGGCCTCGCAATCCTTGTACAATGATATAGCTTCTAAATGTAATAATTTATTCCTTCAAAGATACACTGTCCTACATACCCAGAATAAGCCAATTTCGACCAGCAAATTCTTACGTGATTTTTTACGTGACCGCCTCAAAATTCTTGTACGATACTAAAGCTTCACTTTTATGCCTTAAAAGATATATCGTCCTATGAAAATAAAAATAATTCAATTTTTACCAGCAAACTCTCAGCTACAAGTATAGTATCTTTGCTCTTGGAAGCTATTACATCGTGAGTGAAATTGCACTCGTTTCGTGCGCTTTAATGTTATATTGCACTTGTACTGTAGGATTTATGCTCTATTCGGATACGTTAAGGTCGGTATACAACGAAAGGAATAAAGGATAGTCTGTTGTGCTATTAATGCGAACACGATTAGTTAGTCGGTTTATTGTTACTTTCTGGTGGGATGATATTACGATTGGTCAAAGTCACTTGTCCGTTGGTATGTTCTGCCCCTCGTTCCTTATATCTTATACATTTGAGCGTGAGTGGACCACTAGGATTTCAGCAGCTGTCGCGTGTCGTCCGATGTCTGACAAGACGTGTCCGATATCAACCGACATTGAATCCTCGATGACGTCAGGATTCAATTTTCGTGATATTTCCCACTGACCAAAGTGCGTAAATCATTTTTGTTTAAAAGAAACGCAATTTTACTTTGACACCACGACATCACATATATATCGCAAAATATAATAAATATTTTTCGAATAAATTTTTCATGTCATATGCATTTCTTTAATATATTAAATAATGAATTATTTTTGTCGTTCAGTCACCGAAGTAGTCATTGAAAACTAGGAGCTTTTCATATATTCATCAACCCCTATAAGTGATCAAGTCCAGTTGTCCCGTTTACATGGTAGTATCATTATGTATATATTTTTCGGGTTGGACCACTACCGCTTTCCTTCCATTGGTTAAAGCCGATGGTCGATTGTAACAAAAAGTTAATTGACGTGCCCAATCACAAGCATAACGGTGTACAGAATACACGTGAATACGCATTTAGCCAATTCGTATATGTCTGTGGTGAACAGGAGTGTCGAGGGAAAGGAATAAGATGAAAGATGTAAAGAAGCGTAAAGAAATAAATGCCTAAATGCAGTTGAACGCGTATGAGCATTTTTTGAGTCAAGTGCACGTACGATTGTAGTACATTCATCCGTCTGTGGGGATACAGCCTCCCGGGGGGGATTATCGATCGCGCTTCGAAGTTGAACTCGTTGGGAAATGAAGCTTCATTCTTTTATTTTTTTACAAATCTAGGTAATGTCCGTAAGCAGGGGCTCTCACTTGAAGTTCTCCTTCTATTACAGCTTATTAACCTGCAAATACATTAATTAATTTCTACAGTTTGCAGCAGTGCCTCGGTACAGGCTCCCTCGTACTGCATAGGCGTAGGCTCCCTGGAAAATAATTTTTGTAAGGACGCTCTGTAGATACAGGGTAGCTAGCTACCGTAGCTATACAGGGTATACAGGGTGTAACGGGTAGCTGCCGATTGCGGGTGTGTTTTGAAACGTTCTATAGGAACACTGTATTCGCACCGTGAGTATGGGAAGACCTAAAAACCGATAGTATCATGATTGACATAATCTAACGAAACTTAAAGCTTCCTAAGACTGCTGGCTCCCTACTTTAAACGCTGGACCCATACCGTCGGAGATAAGGGGAACCTTTTAGAGGGATATAATTTATTCATTTTTACGTCATCAGCAACCCGTGGAATATCATTTATGCATATATACATAACAGTTTAAACATAGGAACGATAACGGTTAATTGGTTCAGTTATGTATAGGAAGATAGGAGAACTAAAATAAACAAATTTTAGCTGAGAGAGAGGGAGAGGGAGAGAGAGATTATTTGGTGGAGTCCCGAAGGACAAGCGAGGAAGAGAGAAAACATCTATTTAATCATAACGAGCAATTCGATTTTTCGTCGGAATGCCACTGGTTTCCAGCTAATAAAATGCCATTTTTTGAAGAGACGAAAAGAGCGAGAGAGAGAGAGAGAGAGAGAGAGAGAGAGAGAGAGAGAGAGAGAGAGAGAGAGATGGGTAGAGTGAAGAGAAAAAAGAAATGAAGAAGGACAGGAAGTACGTTCCTGCGCGCGCGCACTGGCATTTCCGTTAGGTTACGTATTCGCCAGGGGCAACGGCCTGACGTGCAAGGTAATAAAGGGAAAACGAGAAAAAGAATAAGTCATGAAATGTGGAAATGGAGAAGAAGGAGAGAAAGATACATGGGATATCCAGTTGAAGCGAAGCTGGAGAGATCGGAAACAATGTAAAAAGGAAAAAGTAGAGAAAAAAATGGGGACATAAAAACAGGGTAAATGCGAAAAAAATTCTCTAATAGAAAGAAAAAAGAAAAGGGTAACGGTTGAAAATTTGCAATTTGTTTCTCTCTTTGGATATTTGAGATTCAGCATTCTATTATCGTTAGTTATACAATTACAAATTACCTATTGACTATCTTACAAGTATCTATATGCTGTTTGTTATGCATTTTGGGACTTTTCAATACAGCATACACTTAGTAATATTTAATTTTTTTCCATATTCTCGAAGGTTATTTCCTTTCTGAAAGAAAAAGACCTTGACGGTTCTGAGCTTGATGTAGCGTTAATTAGATCAAGTTTAATTAATTAATCATAACGCGATTTTAAACCTCACCGAATATTAATTAAACATTGCAACGGGTAAGATCCGTCAGCATTCACATATTTCATTCTCCTTTGTCATCAATAAAAATGAGATAACCTGACCTGTTTGTCTAGCGGGTAATTAGTCCTGGATAAATAATCAGGCCCCGACGCTGTCCTTTGACCTATTGTATAATAAATCCTCCTCCAATAATTCGTAATCCTTAGCCTGTCGTACATGAATACGTGTCGCCTTAATAAATCCGGTGGTCTTATTACAGGCTACAGATATGCAGAATACGTCTTATGATTTTCCCGGTCTGGAAAGGTCGAATTATAATTTTTCAGGAATTCTTCGGGTCGGCATACGAAAAAAAAAAAGATTCAACTACGTTTTAGCCTTTTCCGGAAGCGCGTTACAATCCAGTTGCACGTGCTATTACGAGAAAGAAGATTGATTGAAATTACGAAGGTGAACAAAAAGTGGGAAAAATATGAAAATTTATATTCGTCATCGCGTTACTTCACCGACGCTCCGACCAATGTGCCTAAACGATCAAGCAACCGGAAACGGGTTCTTGCGGGTAATTTATATAGGAGGTGCCACGTACATACACGATCTGGTACACGTATAGGCGTAGGCGTAGGTGGGCCAGAGAAAGTCAAGTTTCTGAGTCACTGTGAAATTAGTCGTCCAGACCTGGCAAGACTGTCAGGGAAGATTGAGCGCGCAAGGCAGCTTCTCTATGGTGCGTCTGACAGAGAGAAAGAGAGACGAAGAGCAGTTGCCGTTGCAAGTGAACTTAACGATAACGTAACGATAACGTATCTATGTAACATACACCATACACCGTAGTAGGGGACGTTAACGTTAACGCCGTATTAAGCATTTGAACGTCGTTGTTCGATCGATGAAATTATCGTTCACCGATGCTGTTACACTGTTGCCAATACTCGCTGGCCAATAGCGACGCCACTGAAACACCGACGGCTGGCAACACTGGGAGATGCGATCATCGCCAGGTCGTCGGGATGACGATGACTATTTTTAAAATTCTCTACTTCAAGGTGTTCTCTGTTTTTTTTCCTTCCTTTTTTCCCCCTTTTTCCTCAGCCAGTAGTCAACGTTAATTCGCCTCTGGGGGAAAATTCTCTTGGCCTCGCAACGATCGAGAACTTGGTAATTTGGGTCGTAGGATGATCTAGTGACTTTTTTTTCTTTTAATACCTTTGTATATATTTTTCTCTGTTTTTTATCCAACATCGATAAGACAATTGTGCATGCGTTAAGTGATAAATATCACTATGTGTTGAATTGATATTTTCTGTAGCGTAGATTTATGGTAGACGTACATTGTTATATCAGTATCGTAGATTGTTCTGCGTGAATGACAACCTTTATCTTTTTCTTAATCTTACACAATTTTATATTATCTCCTGGGTCCAAGTTCAACGATTTATTTAATAACTACGACTAATTAATATCCTGTCCTTCTCTTGATTTTCAGGACGAAAAGAATCAGCTGCTCATCACGAATCTCTGGTTGAAATTGGTGAGTATGCCGTACTGTGCTGCGTGACGACAACACTTTGTCAATTTAGTACGTCGGTCTTGCGGGAATTCAGACATTTTTTCCAGAATTAACGAGTCCACCTCGTGGGAAATTTATTTGACCTTTCTCTCTCTCTCTCTCTTTCTTTCACACGCGCACATGACCCCGGTATAATGAAAATAGCGCTTGTGGGAATTCGCTAATTTATCCTTGTTTATTTTTAATACCTTGACACATTTTATATCTTACTTTCCAAGTCCTAGGTAGTCCATTCTCGCTGACATAATGTCCACGCGAACATGCTGGGGATACACTAGAAACTTTTAGTTACCGAATGAGGTCTCAGTTCCAGAGAGGCAACCGTGAACGCAGGTCTGACTTATACTGCGTTATTCTACTGCGGCGGACAACTGGTCGCCAGTTCCATATGTTCTGCCATAATCTCGTTGGAGTATTGTGACGTCATCTAGATTCTTGTCGAATAGGATGAAATGGGTCAGACAGAGAAGTCACATAATAACGAATGACAGAATATATTTCTTTAGTTATATCTTCGAAAACATATTAAATTTGCTAATTTTCCGAGTGTGCGTAAAGAAAATTATAAATAATCAGTGTTTTCAAGGGCTCCTTTTTTAAAAGGAAATACCATGCAACGTATGCGATCGTTCGTATAGAATTTATTTGTATTACTACTCGTGGGGATGTGGAGCGGAGGTTAGGGGGGATGTTAAAGAAAATTAATTTTTTCATTTTATAGTAAGAAGTATGAATTTTCGTAATTCTTAAAGCGGTCTCAGGTCTTTACGAATAATCGAAAAAACTTTTCAGTAGGCCTAAGGTCGTATTTCTATATTGACCTTCTAGTAACGATGTGAACGAGCTTGACCTCGCATATCGAGGTCAAGCTCAGGTACGGAAGGATACAGTAAAAGGAGATTGCTTAAGCATGTAAGTAAGATGATAAACGGGGAGTTAAAACTTGTCTGTCATATTGGATAAATTTTCGTTGAAAAATTAGGTCAGTCACGTAACGTTCGACCCCGATGCCCTGGTCTTTTATAAGACTTCACAGACAATTTAGTTAGTCGTCGAATTTTCGCTTGGCGTCGTCGCGACAGGAAAGCGTCGAAGAAATTTTCCAAGATGCTACTCGGAACCAGCATTCAGCGGAGACTTGTCATCGAGTCCAACTCGTCTCAGAACAATTCTCAATCTTCTCGAGGGTCATCTATGAAATTACATTGTGAATCGTTTTGTCGTGTCCGTCAATAATACTACAATTGACATTTCTTTTTAGAAATTTCTTTCACCCGTTTATGGGTCGCTCGTTCTCTTCGTTGAAAATTGCCTGTCTTTTGTTTGCCTTGTTCCGTTTGCTTTTTGTATTGGCTCGTAACGTCACGTCAGGTCACGTAAGGTTAGGCTGTTTCACGTAAACAGATTCGGAGGATGCACAATGTGCTTGGGAGTCGCAAGGAAGGAGTTACGGTTCGCTCAGTCCAGTGACCCATTTTACCGAAAAATTCCCAAAGAAACAGCCAGGAGATTCAGGAATTTCGGGCACGCTCGAGGAATTCATTTTCCGGTTTTACGTTTTTCGGTGACTTTCGGTGGTAGCGTTCGTATTTAGCGCTCGGATCTGCGGCTGGTCTGACGGGATTTCCCGAACCGTCACTAACCGGTTATACCAACCACTTCTGATGCGCTGACCTATTTTACAGAAAATTCCTAAAGATCCCTTCCGAGATTTAGATTCACATTGTGCACATAACTCATAGCTCGATGTAGATTCTCCTGTTAATTCGATCATTTACGTCAGTGCAATGGGAGAGCATACCATTAGCATACTACTACTATTCCATATTATTTGCCTTCTCATGAAATTTTTACATCGTTCACGAGACGTTCAGCCGAGAGATTAAATTTTTTTTCATTGTACGAAAAGAATAATTTTGCTCTAATCACGAAGCAGAATACTTAGGAATATCTTTTTTTAATAGAAAATTCATTTTAATAATTCAAATTCCGACGGTCGTGTCGACAGAAATATTTTTCACCACACGGCGGGCGGTTTGTGTACTTGGCCTATATACGGATATACTGTATATATATATATATATATATAAATATCATATATATATCTATACAGTTACTATCTAGAAGTCAGAAGAGAGAGAGAGAGAGAGAGAGCGTGGTTACGGAATTCCGCAGATTCCAACAATTTCGATTAGACACGACCGAGAGGAGCGAATTCACGGAATTCCAATTGTCCTGGTAGCTTCCGCCCCGAGTCACGTAATCGTAGTCACGTGACACTCCTGCAATACGACACATGGGCATTGATATTATCAGTCGTATTGCTAAATTTTCTTTGACAATAGACACTACTCTTATTAAATTTTTATTATCACTATTGTCTTCCATTATTCGAAGATTTGAATAAATTGCTTTACTCTCAAATTACGTCAGACGAAATAAATTTCTTTTATAAGCAGTACGGATTAATATTTTCAAGAAGGCAGAATAATTGAAAGTGACGCCGGAATTTTTACGTTCTCTGCATTTGTATCTCGTTTTCTTTTCTTTTGTTAATTTATTTATTTTTTTTTGTTACTTCTACGTATCTTCATCTTTTCTCATTTCGATTCCTATTAATTCGTTGATTAACGTGAAATCGTAATTCTCTCTTTCACACCTTGTATCCGCATAGAAATTTCCTGAGTTTGTATATGTATATATATATTTATTTATCTACTCTTCCATTAGCCACGATCGCGCGATTCCCATCAGTGTTAATTCTTTCACTGCAATCTGCAGGCATTAGATGTTTACGAGGGTTTCTTTCGTTTGGAGTACTTTTTTTCAATTTCCCAGCTTACTCTTGTGCATCAACGTGAAATCAATTCGTAATCAATTGGCGAACCGTTTTCCTGGGTTCGTAACTTCTGCCATTAATTCTGCGTGAAGGATTCGCGATATCGAGCGGAAATTTTCGAGATATCCTTCGAAGGTGGTAGAAGGCGGGATTTGATAAAAAGTAAGATGGACTAATTTGTACGAAGAAGATATAGCGTAAACGTGAGATATGGATTAAAAGCAGTACAACGAGCGGAGACTGTGAAATTAGAGACAGAGGGAGAGAGAGAGAGGGAGGGGGAGAGAGAATAAAGGTTTTTGGGTGTTGGCGCGACTCAAGTATGGTAAGCGGAAAGTCGAGAGAATGCAAAAGCATTAAACTAGAGATCCACCGGAATCTTATTTTCCAGGCAAATTCACTCAAACTCAATTTAGACTCTCGAGCCTCGCGCGATTTAACAAACTTGTTTCCTGAGTTTGTATTGTTATTGCAAAGAGAATCCTCATCCTCCCAGGACGGGTGCACTTGTTAATTATCGAATATTGCATTTTTATGCCGTTCGATAACCTCAAATCATGAAAATGGCCTCGAAAGCCATGCTGCGAGACGCGTCAAAGTTTTCGTATCCCGATCCATGAAATTATTATTAAAAAAAAATATGTATATTTTAAAAGGACAAAGAGGCAAATAAAAAGAATAAATTATTGAACATTCCATACCTGAGGGGTGGAATTAAAAACGCAGAAAGCCGGAGCTCCTCGTTACACGCGACAAAAGAATTTAATTAAGCGACCAGTAATTAGCTCCCGCCAAGAGAGCGAATTACCTGTAATTAGCCAGTATTTGCATTCCCCGAGTAGTGACGCGATGAGTATCCGTGGTATAATCGAGAGCGGCAGGTAGAGCAGCCGTGGAGCCGTAATCGGTCAAAGGTGAAAGTCGTGTACGAGTCAAGTGGCGATCTGTGAATGAGAGAGGAATCGGACAGCGATGACGTAACGAGGAACTGCAACTGCCTCAGTGTAATTTCGGTTAAAAGTGAATTCGTTGTTCGCAGGAATGGATCGATGTGAACATGTGCTGGAACACCTCGGAATACGGAGAAGTAAGCGATCTCAGGATACCGCCTCACAGACTCTGGAAACCAGATGTTCTCATGTACAACAGGTAAGACATCATTCATCCAGATGGACGTGCTATGATCACGTGACTAGATGCTTAGATAAGCATATACTCTATGCAACTGCGATCTACCTATCTCTGTATCTAAATCTCTATGCAACTGCAGTTGCACGCAGGGATTCCGAACACTTGCAGAATTTGATGTTGATAGCTATGATATCTTTTTTAAATTTACTCATGCGATTTGTCATTCAGTCTGATAGAGAGCCGTGAGAGGAGGAAAAGCGGCTTTGGTTCTTTTTTTTTTTCTTGTAAAAACTTATATTTCAAATTATCAAAACAGTATCAGCACACTCCTGGCATCGATCTCCGTGCATGAATTGGTGCATTCGGGCACGTGTGCTGGGGCTCGGTTTCGAAGGGTTGGTTTGATTAAAAATGGGTGAATGCAGATGGGAAAGTCAGTCATTGCAGCCAAAGCGTTTCTCTCCCCTCGCGGTAAAGTAGGATGTGGACTCTGCCAATATAATGCGGATGCAACTGCTACTGCAATAGCGAGCGCAGCTGCAGCTGCAGTCAGGGATGCAGACTTGCCGAGATAGTAGTTGAGAACGAAGGTGAGTACAACAATGACAGGCAAAACAAGGGAAATGCACTTTGGGGAGGCCGTACGCCTCGTGGACAAAGGAAACCAAAGGGAGGCGATGGGTGGTTGGATGGGTGGTAGTGGAAAAAAAAGAAGAAAAAAATAGAGAAAAGGAAATATAAAGAGAAGACTGAAAACGCCGAAAGGCGAAATACTTGGCGCGTTATCGACACCATTCGATAACCATACTACTGCCTTTGAAAATTTTTTGTCTTTTCTTTTTGCGACGGATTTGTGTTTGAAAAATGGTGGTTCACCGTTTACATATATAAATGATTTTCTACCAGATCAAGACACGATAGTTAAGTGATTAAGGATCTTTCGCTTATTTACAAGTCTTTGGTAATACATTGTGTATTATTTAACTGTACTTTTTTATTCAGCTAAAGCAAACGTGCGATCATTTATTTTTGTAGAAATGCAGATGGCTGATTGCTGCTATCTGTCGCAACTGCAATATCCACGGCATTATGCACTTTTGGCACCGGTGCCATGATCGATCCGCAGCCGCATTTCATTTGCATCAATTTGATCAACGTATTGCGAGCACACGTTAATTTTCCATTTGTAATGTTCGTTGAGCGTTTGCTTTTGTTTTTGTTCGTCATAGACAGTGGGCCAGTTGCATGGCCACGGATAAAACCCCGTTAACAGATGCATCTCGCAAGTGCATCCGCAACTCGACGCCATTCTTGCTTCTGCGCTCGATTAGTTTGGTAATTTTACCGCATAAACAACCGCAGTATATAATGGGAACACACGGCTGTTTAACTTCGTGATATGACCCGCTGATAACTCGCATAGGTGACTTATAATTTCCAACAATTACAATTGTATTTTCACATGTTAAAATAATTGGTCGATCTAGTCCCGAATGAAGATAACCGAGGTCCGGTTTAATTTTATGAATATTTGTTTTCTATGACGTTAGCCTAACTAGCAAATCGTTAAACCAGCATTGCCGTTTCGCGACATAGTATAATTAGACATAATAAATTGATGTTTCATAATTAGTCAATTATTTAATATTCGCAATCGCGATCCAGTCTTGGGATTCGATTTGTGGAATCTTCAGTGCTATTTCATTCGTCGACGATTTTCTCAGGGACGAACGAATAATGGGGCATCCATGTGATTTTCTAGAAAGGGGTTAGAACTTAGGTTATCATAGGTTAGGCCCGTTCCGCTTAATACATGACGGAATGAGTTTACATTGGCCAGGATGGCTCGACTGCATAGGAGACTTGGATTGGCGCCAAAGGCAATATGCATTAGCCATCACGTGTATTTGAAATGCAAGCCAAAGCAGATTAAGTTCATGTTTGCTGATACATAATGAACGGCCGTTGGTGCATTCTACCAACTATTCCTCGTGACCTTTTACGGAATTTCGGCTGCCAAACCTGGAACGCGTATTGCATATCCCAACGAATTTAGGTTAGGTATGTAACTCGCGTCGCAGGCAGTTACCCTAGAGCTGACATAACCTCAGCGCGGTGTCTACCGATAATCAAAGGTGGTTCGTTCGGAGCGAAATGTTCGTTTTGAATTATTATTTGAGCTGGTGCCCTATAAAAATTTAATCGTTTCTCGAATTAATTTACATCTTAATTCGTTGCTTTTAACAGGAAAATGCTCAACGAACTCAAAGTGGAGTAAATAAGGATTGCTAAAATATTTTTTTACAACTCCATCAGAGAGAGCATGCTCGTGGATATTCGTGACGTTTTAGATATTATTCGGAGATTGATTTAGATCTTTGTCGGTACTGCATGAGCGAAATATTTTACTTCAATAATTTTGTCGTATCTAACGAATTTATTGTTTTCTTTTTTGTTGTTACTATACAATAGAACGTTATATGGTAATATACAAATTTTGTATAGCACTGTCAAGCAATTGTCTTTACGATTGGATTTTGAGCTTTTGTCCTGAATAATTGTACACGCGAGTTATCGACCGAGGATAACTGTTGTTAATAGAGGAGGAATATAATAGAATAATAATAGAATTCATCTTGGATTTTATCCTATTCAACTTTTATACCGATCGTTGCTTAGTCCAGAGAAGGACGAGACTGCGTTTCGAAGTATTGGGTTCAATTTAATTAATTTAAAAAAAATATCGTGTAGATCGTGGAATGTTGATCCCACACTAAAGTATGCTGATTAATCAAGCAGCCATTGAACTGCAATTTAAATTTTTAGGATACGTATAATAGAAAGATTTTTTCTACCGACTGGAATTTTTCTTTTCATATCACAACAATGGAATTCGAAATATCAGTAGTTCTCAAATGTCAAAATCAGCTGTGTCAATTATATCCTTTAATGATAACTTTGTAAATTGCCGAATTTTAATACGAGTCAATGACAAAAGTAAGATCGCAGATATCCAAGAAAGTTTTATAACTTCAGCGTTGCAATGTATGATATAAAAATATATATAAATTTAATGAGTAAATATCCCTATAAGGAAATGATAATATTTTCGCTGTTCCTGGCGATACCACCTACTGTTTATAGTATTATACTGGTAGCAGTGTAGTGATACTAGTGCCGATAAAATAGCAGCAACTTTGGGCGGGTCCAAATCATCCTCCTTCATCCTGGTGTATAAAGGAGATAAAAGTGGGATCCTGGGACGCCGTGTAGCTGGGGACAGGCTAGATTCTAAAAGAATGAAATAACGGATTGGATTGCGGCCAACTGGCTAGACTCCAACCAATCCTAACCGGTCCAGGATGCAGGGTCGTATCAAGCATGGGGGTTCAAAATGGCCCGGCACAACCACTCGAGCATAATGCTGCACAGACGTGTATATATATATATATATATATATTTCAAAGCGTTTGTATACGTGTAGGTGGCATCACCATTGCACTGTAATGTACTAGCACTTCACTGCGCTATTCTACTAGTATATTTCTATGAAGTAACATTGAGAAAATCCCTATTCCTTTCTGTCTCTTGTACTTTGCTCTGGATATTACTACGTGCATAACTTCATGGATCTTTCAGCGGCTGACCTATGATTTCTTAGGAATTATATTTTTTCTTTCGTCCTATGATCTTAACGCTGTCTTCCTCGTATGCTCCTGTCAGTTACATACACATTTTTATATATGCTCCTGATATTACTGTGATATCGATTTACAGCATCTGGATTGATCCTCTAATTACGAATATCGACGAGGATCGATGATGACAATGTTGATATGGGTCTCGTTGTGTTTTATTGGTATTGCAATTCGGATGACGGGAAATCGACTGATTTACTGAGAAACAATGAAAAATTAGTTATACCATCGGAATAACAGGTTTTGAACACTTTATTGTATCGTATGATATTTTCTTCTTTACGAAGGAATCTTGGAAGTTTACTGATACGTATTTTAATACATTTTTGGACGTTTGTGGAATTTCGGCGTTACAGTCTAGTTTAAAAATATGGAAATTATTAATGCGTTATGTCTAGTGGATATATTGATGGGTTATCAGCTATCTGCCAAAATAAGTGAACGTCCATTATGGGCTATCGGCGTTGAGCCATCAATGCATTTAATCCTATTAAATATAATTAGCAAATCCTCGTTGGGCTGTCTATATTAAGAGCAATGATTTCCCTATCGTCGGAGTATGCCATATATGGGGCAATTTATTGCTCATATTACCATCTACTGGTCTTTCGTTATATTTAATGTATCTTATTGTCAGACACTCTATGCAATAAAGAGTTGATAACGCACTCGACTTGTTTCGTTTGATAATCAATCGGTCAGCTCAACGACTGAAGCTTCGTACCCTTGTGAACTGTAGAGTGACGCAATCTGACGATTATCATCTCGATATTATCGAGGGACTGCTCGATCGATTTAATTAATAAAGCTTCTGTGATCGTTTCAGCGCCGACGAAGGATTCGACGGCACTTATCCAACGAACGTCGTCGTCAAGAACAATGGAACCTGCTTATACGTGCCACCCGGTATATTCAAGAGCACTTGCAAGATAGACATCACCTGGTTCCCCTTTGACGATCAGCGCTGCGAGATGAAATTCGGTTCCTGGACCTATAATGGCTTTCAGGTATTTACTAAAATCATACCAATCCACACAATCCTTGATACGACAGTCTGTCTAATCTCTTGGCGTAACGTGTGATCTTTCAATTTCAGTTGGATCTGCAATTACAAGACGATTCTGGTGGTGACATAACTAGTTTCATAACGAACGGAGAATGGGATCTCTTGGGTAAATACGGAGTCTCCAAATTTCATTGTACTCATATGTGTACATGCGTGCATGTACGCGTAGTGACGTATGAAAAGTCTAATTTGCTAATAACTCGTACGCTTATCACGATAAAAGTGCTTGACAACGATATGTATATATAGGAATGAGATTTTTTTGAAACGTCATTATATTCTCTAAATGATTTCAGGTGTGCCTGGCAAGAGGAATGAGATTTATTATAATTGCTGCCCGGAACCGTATATCGACATAACATTTGTGGTTATAATTAGACGCCGTACACTTTATTACTTCTTTAATCTGATTGTACCCTGCGTCCTGATCGCGAGTATGGCTGTTCTGGGTTTTACACTACCACCTGATTCCGGCGAGAAATTATCACTTGGTACGTTGGAACGATGAGCTTCGTGTTTTGTCTTTTTTTTATTACTCCTAAACAATAACTGTTACGCACACGTCACTTTTCTGGTTCTATTCTCCACGGTTATTTTTTTTTGGGTACTTATTCTTGTAACGAAAACGAACGTATTAAGTGTTACGGTTGACTAGCTAATCCGTTAGCCAGTTCCAACAGTTTGAAGTCCGACAGGCTGCCGCAACATTGACCACTTCTACTTGTGCACAAAGTTTACTCATGTTATATCCTACTCGGAAAGAGTTCCTAAAGCTGGCAGAAACCCAAATAATTATACCGTCATGTCATGCACACGACTAACTACTAGAACACTGATGACCCAACCAAGCTGCTTTATGGAATTATCTTACTAATGAGGAATTCTTGGAGTCCATATGACATAAATTACTTGTGCTTTTGTATTCATTTAAAATATAAATTTTCAACTTAAGTGCATGTTGTACGCTTGCGAGAATTAAGTAAGAAACTCCGATTAACCCTTAAGTAAAGAGATGGTATACGTCATCTTTTAGGTGTAACCATTCTACTCTCTTTGACGGTGTTCTTGAATATGGTGGCTGAAACAATGCCAGCGACGTCGGATGCTGTGCCGTTACTAGGTGAGTTAAGGACTGGACTTCAAATATGGAAATTTCCGACAAAAAGGGACGTGGAGGAAGGGTTGGGGAATATGATAAAAAACGTAATGACGTGTAAAAAAATTCGTGCCGTGCCAACCATATGGATCCTTGACTGTCTCTTTCAAACAATAGGGATACTTCTTATACTTCTTGCTCATCTACTACCTCCTCTTCTGGAAGAGACACGGGGCAAATGATAGTGCCTATTTTTTGCACTATATCACTGTGCCCCAGAGAATTACTATCATTACTATCATCAGCAAGTCCTTCTGTGACTTTGCTAGAATTTTCTTCTAGCTAGTTCTTGATAAGAGTCTCGCATTTTTTATCTGCTCTCAGTAATGGCTCTGGGAATCTACTAACTATTGTTTTAATTGGTTCTTTTTTCTTTTTGTGGAAAATTCGTTGAGAATTGATATTTGCAGTTGTTATCCGTCTAAAGTGAAAATCGTTATTTTCAGGAACTTATTTCAACTGTATAATGTTTATGGTGGCCAGCAGTGTGGTCAGTACTATTCTCATATTAAATTATCATCATCGGAATGCAGATACCCACGAAATGTCTGAATGGGTAATTATATGTTTTTAATTGTCCTAAACTTCAGTGTCTACATCGCGCGTGGAACTGTGTTATGCATTTGCCATAGCTAGAGAAACTGTTCAATCCTATATTTTTAAGCACAAAATTAATGCTTCATGGTTTTTATTTTTAGGTAAGGGTTGTTTTCCTATATTGGCTGCCCTGCATGTTAGGGATGTCGAGACCGATTGAGAAAGAGGAGAAGGATGCTCAAAAATCTCAAAAACCTTCTCCTGTTACCGGTAAATAAAAATTATTTTTGTCTGCCAAAAAAGGACAAGGTGTGAAATATATTTTTATTGACTTGCGCTTGTCCTTTTATCGTATCAGGTACCAGCAAGGCATACGGCGACCTGGAACTTCATCAGCGTAGTAGCAAGTCTTTACTAGCGAACGTGTTAGATCTGGAGGACAACGCATTGGCCTCCCACAATAATTTACTGAACAATGTGTATAGTACACCAGGGCCGCATCACCATACAATGGGCCATGGGCATAGCCATATCCACACGACGCCCCATCATCACCATAGCCACGCAGCGACAACGCCGCATCATCAACATTCGACGCCGTTGCCTCACTCTTCTTATCCTGGTCATCAAGTCGGTCATACTCCGCATCATCATCAACATCCTCCGGAGGCAGCTGCGCCCCAGGTTGAGACTATTTTGCAGAGCGCCTGTTTCTGTGCCAGATACGAGCTCATACTTATACTCAAGGAGATCAAGGTAATTTTATAGTTTCTCCATTATTGATCAATTAGTTCTATATTTAGTTTATTATGATAGAGATTCGTGGAAATATAATGCTTGGCTTCAGAATTTAACGAGAAAAGAGGGGGAAGGGGGAGAGTGGAAGGAATTCGTGACACTACCTATAGGTAGTAGGAATCAAATTTTATATTTTTCACGAAATAGCTACATACTGTATGTTCAACATATAACAGTTAAATACAAAATCATTATGGCCGACCCACAGCTGTAAATTCAGATTCAGAAGACTTTTTTCTACTAAATATCATAACGTGTCCCTTTAGAGCCGTGATCTATTGCTACGGATATTTTTTTTCTGATTAAGCTACTATTTTCCTCCAAGATTACGGATATAGGTAATTGAGTGATTGAGTTGATCTTCACCACTTTTTGATTTGGGGTATTGCTTCGCTATGCTAATCTATCTGGGTAACTTGGTAAAATCACCAGCGTTTTGCTGACTCTTGGGAAACTTGGACTCGCTATTATACGAATGTTTGGGAAGGCTTATTACTTTTGGAGCTGCGCTGATACAGCCAAGTCAAACAGCGAAGAACCTTTCCAGTTGGCAATTGCTCTCTGAATAAGGAAACGGCTGTTATTACCTCTTTCTCTTAAGTATCGACTAATTTGACATGGGCTTATTAGTAGTCATGACAAATTTTGGAAAAATTTTGATTTCACTCGAGCAAACTATGTTCCTTACTTACTTAATTGGCTGGCTTCAGCCAGCGTTCGCTTATCTAATCCAATTCACTAATTCGTTACGGTCATAACTATATTAGTATGCTGTTCGAAAAACTATCAAAAGAATGCGTACTTTTCATGCAATGTTTTTTCCAAGTAGAATATCTTTAAAAGCGCTGTTATGTATATCATGAACATTAAAAGGCGTTTAAATGTTTTAAAAGATATCGTGAACGTTTCAGAGATATCTTTGTGCAATATGAAATGGATACCTTATTGTTATTATATATATAATATTGTTATTTCTCAGATAATCACCGACAAGCTGAAGAACGACGATCTGGACACAAAGGTGACAAATGACTGGAAATTTGCGGCGATGGTGATCGACAGGATGTGCCTAATCATTTTTACTCTGTTCACCATCATCGCAACTATCACCGTCCTACTCTCAGCGCCGCATATAATCGTCACGTGATTTGTAAAGTTTAATTTACGTAGTGTGCACGTGGTCACGTGTCGTCATCACGCGAGCGAGGACGAAGTGATGATGGGGATGATTAGAGAGTTTGTAAGAGGGGAAACGAAAGATGGGAGAATCGGAAAGAAGAAAAGAAAACGGAAGAGTCGATGGATATAATGGAAGAGGATCATGGAATTTTCAAATTTTCCTGCTTTCGACGATGCAAAAGTGTTTGATCGTTTTACTGCTGTAAGTCCGTGAGAAAATATGAGAAGAAACTAGAAGCAGAAAAGTGGGATTAGAAATTGAAGCAATACGAATGCACTTCGTCTCACGAGATTTTCATTAAATAGGCAAAAATGAAATGATAAAATACTATGAAAACGCTTTAGCAATATGTATTTAAAGAACCGAAATGAACGTAGCAGTGTTATACCTACAGGCAGATGACACACTGTCGTCCTGTGGATACGTTGCTGCGGTTTTGTGGTTACGGTTGCATGCATGCATTTCTTGCATAACCTACCAGATGCAATATTTTAAATGCATGTAACTCAATTGACGCAGTAAATCCGCAGCTTCGTACCACACGCAGATGCGTGACACGCGTGACGTATCGTATACGTATATGTGTATCATAGTGTATATCATCAGGACTATGCTGTATTTGGCGATTTGAAAAATTCTCTATTATAAAATTAAGTGGTAACAGTGTACGGGAGATTGGTTCGATGATTGAACCGCATCCGCGCTATGTATAATTATTGAATTTATATTTAAAAATTTCGTATATTGTCTATATAATTACACGGAATACTATTTCTACCTCATTTAAAAAGTGCAGCCATTTTTATGCTAAATAATCTTGAAATTTTCCAACATCCAATGTATCCCGTGCATGTATACGTTACGATACACTTGCGTGTTAGTATTAAATAGGGAGTAGGAGGTGTCCGAAGAATTTCTTACGAAAGAATTGATTTTTTGCAAGCCATTACGCGAGATGAGAATCTCTGGCTATTTGCGCGAGTGTGTGCGTGTGTGTGCGTTAGAGCGCGTGCGTGCGTATTTGTGCGTGCTTGTGAATTATATGTTTGCGTCTTCTTTTAATTTCATAGTTACTCAAAGTGTTTTTGCTTTTATTTTTATATTTTTTTTGTTTTTTTTTTATTTTTCTTTATACGCTGGTTATCCATTACTTTTTTGACTCGCTTTCTTCGATCGCACACGTGTATAGAATAACAACAGAGCTCTGTTGATTTTGCATAATTGGGGGGCAGAGTCATTTTATTCACATGAAATGAGAGAGCAGCAACAGCAGAAGGAAATCTGGAAAAACGGAAAATAATTAATGATAATTAATTAATTATATTAAATATATATATGCAAAGCGCACACATTATACTCTCAATGACACAATGAACTGCCAAGGTGATTCAAATGCCAGTGAATTTTATTATCCGTATCACTAGTATGTACGTAAATGAAAGACACAGGACTTATTAACCGCGAATTAAAGATGGAGTAGATGATATTGAGATGCTGGACGAAGATAGAATGAGGAAGGAATATAAAAACAGGAAGCCGGAATGAAAATAAATTACACTACATACACGTGGATAGACGTACGGTTGTACACATACATACACGCAGACATATTCACACGAAAAATATATACATAATGCGGTTATATACGGTGGCGTGGACTTTATCATTTTTTTATTGGTTTCTTGGCTTTTAATAAGAAAATTTAAACAATCGGAGCACCGATTATAGTTGGCTCGCGGGTATTTTGGGCCTTAGTAACTCTCGTTGACTGACAAGGAAGGTCACCTTACTGTACCCTCACAACCTGGGTTGAAAAAATTACGTTTTGTAGTTCACATCAAAGTATAAATCCTCACAAAAAAAAGCTGCCCATTCGCATGTTTAAGGGGTGAAATTAATTCCTGAAAATCGGTGGTTTTTTCGTTTTTCGCTGATATCTTGGAAACCAAAATAGATACGACAAACGTTTAAATAGCAAAGTTATTCATTTTTCAGTGCTCTGCAATAATATGTGGTTGAAAATTATATAGAAATTTTGTATTTATTTTTTTTCATAAAAAACGTGTTTTTTTTACATTTTTCTCTATCTTTTCATAATAAACGTCATTGTTTCGACTTAAAATTCAATGATATCAATCTACATTGGGTTTTTACGTCTCAAGAACTCATTAAACCGGAGAGTTATTTTTTCCAAACGCAAAAAATTGTATAGAAATTAACTCATGACATGTTCTTATCATTATCAAACTATGAGGTGGACTTCTTAAAATACGTTTTATTTTTCCATGATATCCTATCTGTGAAGTTTATTATCAAATCAAATTAAATATTTCTTTTTTTCGACAGATCATTTCAAACAGTGGCTAACCGAAATATATTTTTCGAATGTTGGCGACTCCTGGAGTGGACACCGTCCAGAAGTACTTAATGTAGTAACTTCTCCTAACAAAAAAATTGTATTAGAAATTATTCCAAAAGGAACAACAGGACAAATACAACCATTAGATGTGTTTGATTTTCGAATATGGCAAAATTTTGTTAGGCATTTTTCAGATCTAGTCATTCTTTCCGGTAGCGATGTAAATCTGCATTTCAGAAATAATATCATCAAATTGCAGTCACTTGTTCACAATCAGCTGTATAACAGCATACTTGGATATACTAAACCTATATATGTATGTAAACATTTTCTGTTTCACAAATTTATCAATCTTGTTTAAGTTTCAGGTAAAATAAGAACTTTTTCAATGATTAGATGAAGAAAAATGTTTTAAAGAAGCGTTGTTTATGAAAAAAATAAATACAAAATTTCTGTATAATTTTCAACTACATATTATTCCAGAGCACTGAAAAATGAATAACTTTGCTATTTAAACTTTTGCCGTATCTATTTTGGTTTCCAAGATATCAGCGAAAATCGAAAAAACCACCAGTTTTCAGGAATTAATTTCACCCCTTAAACATGCGAGTGGGCAGCTCTCCTTTTGCGAGGATTTATACTTTGATGTGAACAATCCAGGTTGTGGGGGTACAGTAAGGGGACCTTCCCTGTGAGAAAAGTTTTATGCCAATATTTATAGTTATTACGGCGGAGGGAATTTTTTTAAGAATTTCAAAGTATTTTTTTCCCCCTTAACCCTTAAAGTGTGTGGTGGAGTATCGGACGCACCAAATGCACTTTTTTATTCGAATAACGAAAAATGTTGGTGCAATCATTTTATCATTCTCTCTCGCTTTGGTTGCTGTTTTCGTCTGTTCATTTCGCATTTCTGAGGATTTGTATTAATTTGACTATGTGTATTTATATTATCGTTCGATCATTTATAGTTTAATTATTTTCTTTATTTCTTTTTTTTTTTGATGCGGCGAACCCCGCCACACATTTTACGTAATTATTTTCACCACACTGGTGAAGGGTTAAGTAATTTTACAGTTCACGCTACTTGTTTAGATTAATGGGTCACTTCTCTGTCTTTTTAAACTTTTAAAGAAAGAATACAAATGTAGAAATTCGTTCATTTACTTGTAAACGAAATTTCAGTCAATATCTATTTTTGGCCATTTTGGTTTTACAAAATATGCAATTTCTGTATAATTTTTGACGTTGTTCGAATTTCGTAAATGAACAGATTATCAGGACTGTTGAAAATTCGAAAATAGTTTGAAGACAGAGAGTTTATCCAAGAAATTTTGAATTTCAAGTACGTTTGGCCATCGGCAATGACGCGACAACCAATCACGTTATCTCTTAAATAAAATATTAAAAGTTATACCTTAATGTTTAAAATGAAAAAAAAAAGAAAAATAATAAGTCTTATGAGAAACAGAAGTTAAAAATTTGAGGAGTGCTAAGAAGGAAGTAGAGAGGAAATGAAAAATATTTAATAAAAGCTATTAATAATATCAATAGTAGTATTAGAGGGAAGATATAACGAAGATGAAGATAAAGCTGAAGAAGGCAAGGAAATATTGCGAATTAACGTTGTTGATGATAAAATGTTACAAATAAAAAAATAAACGATAAAAAACGTAGAAGTGTGCGTATTAAACGGTTGTAAGATATAAAATGTGAAAGTTACAATAATTTCGGAAAAAGTTTTAGATCGTTGTGCAACAAAGGCAGATAGTAAGAGAACGAAGTAAAAAGTTAAGAATGAGAATAGCCATGTTGAAAAATACGACTGGGGTCGTATTCTGGTGAAAAGCATTTCACTTACGTCAGTTTGGAATTCGATGGATGAATTTTTGATGTCAACAGTAAGGGGTACGTTTTGCAAGTTTAAGTAATTGTGTCTAGTGAAGGACAGATTGTGGAAGGACGGATACTTTTTGTCATAAATTTGGAACTTTAACCGTTTGATTTTTTAAAATTCTATAAATTATCAAAAACTTTTTCGTCATTTTATATACACTAGCATTGTCGATGGTCTTCGAATCTCTGATCTAATTACTGTGAAGAGAGCAGTAGAAGGGCAGCTCTTCTACGTTTCTTCTCGTTTTGCGAACGGAGGGTATGCATGAGAAATGGAATTAGTAAATTTATTATTTAAAGAAGCTTTACCGTTAGGGATGTATACATTGTGAAACAAAGAAGACAGTATTCTTGTATGGAATCTAAAATAGTAAAGTACGAAAACGAAACGGTTCTCTTAAATCAAGACGAATGATATAAAACAATGAAATTTGAAATTCTATTCGTATCAGAAAATTCGTAAAAAAATGTAATTTACTTTAATGCGTTTATTATGTAGCTTTTCTCAGGCCAGACAAACGAGTCACATTGGTGTAAAAATTCGGATAACCAGACTTCCGTTCGACGTAGCCAATCAACGATTTGGTTTTCTAAGTATTTTGACTATTACCAGACGTCTAATGAACCTAGAAAGTTCGCTTGCTGAACTTCCTTATATTCCGTACGGTAATGAGTAATCAATGGAAGTTATTGACTTCTTCGTGTGTGTGTTTTTTTTTGACAAATTATTCAAGGATCCCTAATCGGTGAACTTTTACAAGCATGAGTGCACTTATGTGTGCGACTGGGTATTTTGACCAGTTATAATCCTTTGCGAGACTCATAGTAATTTTGCTTGTAGCGGCAAAGACCTTTTATTTCTTTCTCGCGATTATTGTCGAGGAGAATTTCCATGAGTTTGCGATCAGAAAATAAATATACATACAGATCGTTCTAAGAGTCCGTATCAGATGTATCCCGCTAGAATCGTGGTGAAATTCAGAAGAAAATGGTACTTATGAAATTGAAAAATTTTAATCGATTTTAGAGAAAGTTGCAATTCAATACTGAAAAATTCCAGCAATCAAATGAAAATGAGAAAGTGCCAATTCGATGCTATGATTTTTGTCAATCAGCTAACGCTGTTGGTTGGTGAAAGTTTTCAATTTTTAATTTCAATTTCAATCAATAAGAAATTTGCAATTTTGCAAATACCGCTTTCTTCAGAATTTTACGACTCCAGTGGTATATATCTGATATGGAACTTTTTGTACACCCTGTATACGCGAGCTTCTTTAATTTCGTACAACTGGCTGTCATTGAGTATGAGAAGGAAAAGTGTTGTTGGTGGGACAAAAAGAAATACCGAGGAAGGTAACGGAACGGGATGTAATAAATGAGATGGATTAAAAAAGTTTCTGAATTTAAAAAATCGAACTATAAAACATGTACCGCTAAACATAATCTATACATATTTAAACTATCGAATGCTAAATAAATAACGAAAACAATGAGAATCGTATTCGTATTGTTACTTAAATGCAAAAGGCGAAAAGCGAAATAATGAATGAGAAGGAGAAATAATCGACATAAGGCGAAAAAAATACGACAAACTCGTTAACTCGATGATCAATAATCAATTGTCGAGTACTCAAATGAGAAATGAAAAAAAAAGTGCTAGCATGTATCCGATACTAGCGGCGTAGGTAGCGTTAATAATTAAACTTTGACAGTAATTCCTAGGAGGTGGTTTTATGGTAGATGATTTAGGTAGAGCTTAGGGTCGAACTTTATCGAGGTCACTTTCTCTCTAAACCAAAGAATACCAAGTGGCGAGGATGCTAATGTTGACATTTTTTGAAAATATCTCCTAACGTTGGAAATTTTCTGAAAAGGCATGAATGATGGAAAGGGTTTGTCGAAGGTATTTGGAAAATAATTGCAAGTGATATCAACAATAATAACGATAACGAAATGATAAAAAGGAAAAATTTTTGTTTCTAAACGACATTAATATAAACAATGTATTCCATTTAATATACATATATATATATATCCTTTGCATATCCAGTGGACATTTTATAGATATTGTATATTCCATAAATGTCTAATGGATATTAAGCGGATATTATATTCTTTTACATGGATCCGAATACAGTGTGTTTTATCAGAGGGATTTTCTGTGAGGACTTTTACATCAATAGTACGTATGTTAAAATATAAATAAATAAAAAAGAATGAAAGAACAATGTAATGAAATACATAAAAAATTTTTCGTAATTTAGTAATTATACTGGAAACAGTTGATTAATCAATATTATACATTAATAATTTTTGCTTCATATAAATCGGATGAAAAATTATGTTATGTCGTAAATATGGCTAGATATACGACAACAGTCAATAAGAAAAATGGGAAGGAAAGTTATGTTTGTTACGTTCCCCAAGTATCGTCCTCGTTAAAACGCCCTGTATGATACAATTATGACGAAGAATGTACGAGAGAATGCATGATGGAAATGAGAAAGAGAGTAATGGAAAGAGAACGTGCGCGTAAGGAAAAGATCGAGAACAAAAGAGAGAAAGAGAGAGAAAGAGGAAAAAAATACTTGTATGTATGTACGGACAACTCAGTCTAACTCTTCCGTACTTTTATCCTCTATACTTTAAAACGAAAAGATCGTCACGAGTTCTACAGGTCGTTCCAACAGTCCCATACTAAACTTAAAAGAGTTCGCCATCGCTTATATACGCGGTCGTAGTTGTTATGGGTAACTCAAATTATGGCGCGCTGCTCTTTTTCAGAAATAACGATCGGCGCCATCTAGCGCTCGCGTGGCGAGCTAGTGGCGAAAACTTGTGCTGCCATCTCGCGTCTATATGCGCGAATTAATATAGATTAAATATTAAACGAATTACAAGTAATCTTTCGGCTTGTATCTCGTGTTATGTATGCCTGGTTTTCAATAACCTTAACGTAACGAAACAAAGATAATCAACCAGTCATGTGCATAGAGTGCTCCTTAGATTATTTTTGTGGATGCACAACATTTTTAAGTTTCTCATTTTTTTTACGTTACGTCATATGTATATCTACAGCTATCGGTAAGCACGCTTAAGTTATTTATACTTGAACCGATCCAGTGGGCTCGGCTAATAATTTTTTTACTTTTCCTCCTAATTAAAATTATACTTTTGGCTGCTCTTAAACACTTGGCTTCACAGGCGTGCAATTGAGCGTATTGATAATTAATAATAATTATATAAATAAATGAATTTTTCGAATTTTCGGGGACTGATGGTGCGGCTGCACGACTTCGCGATTATCACGTGACTTTTTAATTAATGCCTCAGCGACGGCCCGGTCTAATAATAGTAAATTCATATTGAAGCTAAATTAAAATTTGTTATATAAGGTATATTTCTAATGCCGGGCTATCACGTGTGGCAACGTTGATCAATATAAGAAATCCCTGTTAAATGGTGAGTATATAATCGCCGCATTGTAATTATTATTATCATTATTACGTTATTATGAATTGTTGAAATAAACCAAGTGAAAATAATGATGCGTATTTATTCGCATCAAAATTAATAGAAATCCTGTTACGTTCTGTAGTGAGGACATACATGTATATTCTATGTCCTAAAAATAAATCCCTTTCCAGAAATGTCATTTTCCAATTTTCTTAATACCTTAATCCTTTTTTCAATTATAATTCAATAGTGCAGTTTAACGTTCTAAGGATTTTAATAGAATATTAGACATTTGGCAGTTACAGTATAATTTAATTTTATTGGATAATCGTTAACATTGTACTCGACCTAGTTGCGTTACACGATTAATCGTCGAGGTTAATTACTTATCGATAATATGTCACGTTATTTTTTGCTATCACGAGTATCTATCACTTTATGGATTACCTAAATCGTAGGAAAATTATAAGAAATCCTATTTTACTAAATGATTTGCAATTGGATGGTTATATAAGACACAGTATCCAATATTGATGAGTACTCTCTTAATGATTAATTATCGTAAGCATTTAATTAACTAATTTTAACGCGATATCAAATCGATTAACATTTGCTTCGGATTAACTAGAAATAACGATGTAACGTCAATATTGTTTATTAATATTAACAATTTTCGTATAACGGAAGCTCCTATGATTCACGAATCCTTTTTTCACGACTTTTTTTCAAATTATTTCTCATCCAGTTTATTCAAATCACACACATACGCACAGATGGACCACGCGCGCAAACATTCATATTTATGATTTGCGACTGATTATTAATTGGTATGAAGATATTTATCATTCGGATTAATGATATCTATAATGAGAATTAATCGAACGCTTCTTTCTTTTTCTGAAAGTACTTTTGGATTAGGAAAATGATGACTTTTTTTTTTTACTTCAATTGGCGCATCATTTATATGCGCTTGACTGATTTTAATTTTTTTTGCTCACATCGATTAATATTTACAAGGTCGAAGCGCTCCAATGATTTTAAAAAATTTTGTCTTTCGCCTGTATTTAATGATCGGAATGATTCGCAGCGACATGCAATTATTATTTCTTGTTTATTTTGAAGCAATTAAAGAATCTTAAGAAATTAATTAACGACAAGTACAATTATGGCAATTGTCTCAGTGACTAATTATGAATAGATTGGAACATTTTCACTAATAAATTCTAATTATTGTTTTAATCGAGGAAGACTGTGTCCGACAGTTAATTCGACATTACTAGATGTTGAGAAAATATCAAAATAAGATGGACATGTATTATCGACGAAATATTTCGGATCGACTAAAAAGTTGATTATCGTACTGACACTCTACAGGTGATGTTATTTAGAAACATTACACGTTATCGCTAAAAATTGCGTTAATTATCAAAATGTGTTTCAGTATTCTGTTGGTACACTCATTTTAAAATCGTGCGACTTTCTCCCCTCTATACGTTCTATTCTGAACATACATATACTTCGTCAGTTGTTTTTAGATAAGACCGCATAAAACACGTGGAAGTATTTTAAAGAGTTACGATCGCTATAAAAATGATCATTTACATGAGTCAGTTCACATAGACGCAAATGTCGGTACAAAATTGTCAAAATGATCAACTCATTAGATTACAAATCGGAAGAAAGACCAGAGGTACTTCCGGTGTTAAAACGGGACGTGCATAAAATCGAAAACAATGTTTCATTTAATCTATACAAAATTTAGTAGATGGACTTACTGAATCGATTGGGTTCTAAATTGTGAGAAAAATTAAGTTCTAGATATCAATGACGCGGTAAGGTTTGCTGTTATGGAGTTTTAGCTTTCATAGATTAAATTTTCCACAAGAAATATATGATTTTTAAGTGAATTGATTTCTTTTTTTCGACAGCGGATACGTAAATCGCTACCGAATGCTTTACGAAGTGATACCTCAAGGCAAACCTATTTGCTCCTGTATTTATCCATTTGGATTACCTGTTATTCCACGATAGTCATCCCTTCGTGAATGACTCAAGAACTTAACTATCTTATTTTCCACGATATATTTCGATTATGCGATCTTGATCGACGTACTCGAAGATATGCGGTGCGTCCATGAGAATCCCAATGGTACCAGCAGTAGTTACTATGAAGAAGATGTAGAGCTGCAAGCGATCAATCACCATGGCCACGTACTTCCAGTCCTCGCGTGTCTGGATATAAAAAAAATCGATTACATTCTGATTAAAAAAAAAAGATGATAAAAACAATTTTTAATATACTTGTATGTAGAGATCCTCGTTTCTGAGATGTTCGGCAATAAATTCAACGGCCTCGGTAGCTTTACTGGCTTCTGGACTCAGCAAAACTGAATCGGAACTTTCTGATCCTCTGCGGTCGCTGAGTGGTTCGCTTCCGGGCCCAGCAGCGCTAGATGCGCCGGTCGTATGATGAACTTTCCGATTGATCTTGCAGTTGGGGTGATGCAAATCAGAAAGTTCCATGACTTCCATTTTCTGTTTGCCTAACGAGGATGGCAGATGCTTTGGTAATTCTGTAGGACTTCCGGAATATGTTGAGGTTGGTAACGTCACGTTTGGTATTTCCATCATCCATCTGAGACGTGTCTTTTTGGGACGTCTCATCAGCAGGATAGTCGGCAGAAATTTCAAGAAGATTTTGCGAATCAATTGTGGCATTCGGTGTGTTCGGGGTCCGCGAAAGTTCCAATTGATGATGATCACCGTCACGAGGATGCTCACAGTGTTCATGATGAACGTGAACAGTAGATATTTAGCTATCAATGGCAGCACGAGGGATGTGGGCGGTAAAATTTTGCTGACCAACAAGAGAAACACGACCAGTGACAGAAGAATACTGATGCCCAGTGTAACCTGTAAAATTTTTCATACAATTTTATCGCTTTCACCTGGGATAAATATACAACGTTGAATTACAGATTAGAGGGCAGGTTAAGGCACGAGACTCGCATTTAGATTCATCAGTATAAAAAATTTCCTTGCTCAATTCATTGTTTACAGTGATAGTTGCCATCGAATTCTCCCATTTAATTGTAACTGAATTAGAATAAAATATTAATTGATATTAATTTGTTCATATCTTGAATCCTACCTTCTCGCCAGCTTCAGCCGGTAAATAGAACACCAAGACACAGAGGAACGAGATGAGCACAGTTGGCAGAATCAGATTTACGGTATAGAAAAGTGTTTTTCGGCGAATTATTATGTAGAAGGTTATGTCGGTTTCTGTTGGGAAGTCGCCGTGATACTCGTTCAGGTATGCCGGGACACTTATGATGTCCCAGGTGCCGCTTTTCCAGTAATCCGAGAGATCAACGAAATTCTTGTCGTTGTAAAGTGCCAGGGATACTTGGTCGCCATTGAAAGTCCATGAGCCAAATTTCATAATACATGTCTGCTGGTCGAACGGGAAGTACGTCACGTCAATGGTGCAGGAACTTTGATAAATAGCTGGAGGTACCCAGAGTACTTCGCCATGCGGGTAGATGAGCACGTTACTTTTGTACCGAACTTCGTAATTGCCATCGGCACTGTAAAGACGTCAGTATTAATTGAGCAATTATTGAATTAATTGAAAGTAACATCAACCGGACAATAATGGAGCGTATAAAAGTAATTTATTTTATAAAATTAAATTATTAAAAAACTAATTCATTGTTTATTAACTTACTTGTTGAACAGTACAATGTCGGGTTTCCAAACTTTGTCAGGTGGTAATCGTAGAACACCAATGCCACCGTAATCGGCCTCGTCCCATTGTAATTGATAGTCGTTCCATACGAATCGTAACCACACGTTTGATTTCATGATCTGATTTTTTTCATTCTAGTTCATGCCGGGGAAAACAAAATCAATTGAATGTAAAGACAAGTAGAAATCGATCGGTAGTACATTGAAAATTCAGCGAACTGGAGATCATAAAATATTTAATGAATAATCTATGCGCTTATATTGAATTCCACCAGTAATTAAAAAATACATACGACGTTAATGAGTTGTACGAAGGCCAGACCGAATCTCACGTCGACTTTCTGTGTCATGTTTTGGACGGGTCTAATGAGTTTGTTGTATCCTCGAAAAAGGTCGCGGACCAACCTCTCTTCATCTTCGGAGCATAGACCTGAGGATGATTTTTTTTTAAAATAGATAAATGCGCTTCCTTTCGACATTTCAAGTAACCGGAAATAATGAGTTACAGGTGGGAATACTTACCAACGCAGAAAACTGTGGATATCAGTAAAAACCGCACGAGTTTCGAACAAAAATACATTTTGGGCGGGTTCGAGCCCAACCCGCCTGTTAAGCGGTGTTTCTCCACCATCGACTTCTAGTATGGACTGCGCATAGCCGTCGGTTCTTGTGCCAAATTTAAAAAAGGATGAAGCTAGAGACAGACAGGGCTGTAGTAAGACATCGAACAGCCCCACATATATTTTTCCTAATAAAACCTACCTGATTGTAATTGTTCTTCGAGGAAATGAGAGATATTTTTAGATAATTTATTATTACTCACAAATCGGGTCTTCTGTCCAATAAATTTACGTGTATTGAACTAACGGGTTATTTAACTTTAAGTGAACAGATATGGTCGCAATATGACGTACGACTGGTGGTTTCAACAATCCTAGGTACAGGTTTCAGCCCCCACTTATTATACAATTTGGACCAATCACATAATTCTGTCTGTAGCTTTCTCTCTCTCTCTTTTTAGATGTTGACATCAAATTAGGCAGCGACTGGGATGTGTATAGCAAGGAAAGTACGGAGGAGTTTAGAGAGAAAGAGAGAGAGAAATTACATTCTACCCTTAGAGTTTCCGGAAATAAATATGGCGCACGCGTCGTGAAACTAAACGACAATACCGCCACCTGGACGTATCGCGACATTATTGAACCAAGTCGTCTAGACTACTTCGGACTTTCTCTATATAACTATAGTAAAGACCTCCCCATGATTAAAATCAATATCATCGAGGGGTGGAAAGCCAATAATGTAGATTCCGACAATACCGATTGAGTACGATTCGGCACTGCCATCTGATGGTTACAACTAGAACACTCGAACGGTCATCGATTAGACCTTAATACCAATGCAGTCGACATCTGCGATCCGAGTGGTAAACTGTTCATATGTAGGGTGAGTAGTTCTAAACATGACTGCAAGAGCCATTCCCACTGAGCTTGCTCGATGAAATAGATTGTACCGTCAAATATCGTCCTTCGAAGAGTCCCACGGTTGATCGCAACTTGTGAGATCAGTAAATGGTCTTGGTTGTTCGCGAATATGGGTAGACCTTACGCGTTTAACTTACCCTTTGCGTCTTTCTCATCGCTCGATAAGATTTCCTTTTGCTCCTAAGGTTTCTCCTCCGAGTACTGAGCTGAGTATGATAATCTGAGGACTTGCAGGTTTTGTCTTAAATTCATTCCCCTTGTGACCCAGTAAATAATATTTCCATCTTCAGTCTATATGTTTAATTCATGACTAAGGGTATATTCTGTAATTGAACTATGGTTGCGATTATTAAATTTCAGCCAATGACTAATTTTGGTTCACCGGCTGAAATCAGTGGATGTAATTAATCGCTATATTTTAAATCGTTACTTGCACTTACACCAGGTTACATCTCATAGCGTTCTGGAGAGGCTGAATTTGTTTCATCCAATGTAAAATGTATTGCTAGATATTTTGAACTTTGAACGCAATAGACGGGTAATTAATTTAATTTATAATTAAGTAATTCAGTGCTATTAATTTTTCTCTTTTCAGAGGCAGTTTAATGTATTCATCTTGCACGTAGCACAAGCAGTAACAATTAACAGAGGAATTATCTAAATTATTTTTATCTTTTTCTTAAGTACCACTACAAATATTTAGGATTATAATAAATACTAAATAAAATAACAACTAATATTAAACATTGTCACATTACCGACGTTATCATGGAATGGCATGATTCACAGATTAAAAACTAGTAGACAGTCTCAACTAATTGCAGCTTCATGCACTCTTTCTTATAAACGTGTAACAATCATATAATTTGGATAGATATTTATTTAAATATTTATTTATTTATTTGTTGTGTACAGGCCCGTTTTAATTCTGTAATCAATTTGGTTCATCCTAGTTGTAATTATCTAGAAACAAATCTTCTAATGGTATTATAGTTCATTTAGAAAACATATGTATTTATATTCAGTATACTTATGTTTGTCATTCATTTTGATTACAGAACTAAACGTAATTTTCATCTTGAATGAATTAGCTAGTTATTGTCTAAATTAAAAGATCACAATACTCCAAATATCATTTTTTTATTATTAATGCTAAACTCGTACGGGTCTGAGATTCCCTCCGAAATTTTCAGATATTCTGAATGCTGAGCTTTTCAAAGAAAATAGTTCTCTTTCCACGCTCATAGCTTTCTAGGATGAAATTCCCTAGGTTAGGTTAGGTTAGGTTGGTTTTCCTGTCTCTATTCCTGATTTAATGGGAAAAAAGCGACCACTCCGCACTAGCCAAAGTTATAGGGGCGTGAATTCGTCTGGTCTCACAAACTCTAATACCAGCGTACGAAAAAAAAATGTGCCTACGTAGGATCACCCGTTTTATAGTATCATTATAATCACTTTTATGAACGCGGGCGACATACAGTAACGGATTAATGAAGAATTCAAGATTTCGGAGATTTCATTCACTTTCATAATTCAGCAATTCCGTTTTCACACTGTCACTATCTTTGGTCTTGTCATCATTCGGTGAAAAGGCAACTTTCGTATAGGAATAAAATTGGTTCACTTGCCTCCTCTTTTGAATTACCAATACACATCGGTATATAACTACGCTGCCAAATATTACTAAATTTACTACCAGCAAAATACACATCCAGTTGTACCAACTGGTAGTTCTCACTCTCCAGGCTATTGTTGTGAGAACACACTGGGATACAGTTGAAGTTTCCGATAAAAAGCTTGCATCCTCGTGACAGGATGTGCACTGGTCGTTTGCAGGACCGATGCAGCTTGCACATGAGTAGTGACAGGATGCACATTCCGTGTTGGTTTCCGTGAAAGTGGCATAGCTTCCAACTGGACAGCGGCGAGAACAATTTCCTTGATATATATACCAGCCGGAATTGCATTCTGAAAAATATAAAAAATATTAAAGCAAAAAAACGAAATGTTTTCCTCGCGATGAGAAAAAAATCTTATACAAAAGTGGAACGAGATAAAAATTCACATTTATAAAAAATAAGTTTTTCAAATTGACATAGACATCACATATCTCCTTACTAGACGTACAGACATTATCGCAGATAATTACAATATTGAAAATTTTTAGAACAAGTAGCAGTCGAGAATTATTAAAAAGGTCCATCATTATAGGTAGATATTATTAAGTTGAAAACGTCAAATACGGAAAAACTATATAAGAAGTTTTGAGGTTATTAATTATTTTTAGTACCTATTAATAGCAATAGTATAGAGTAATATTTCTTCCCAAACAAAAGTATATTTTATTCTACAAAGGAGAAGTGCAATACTAATAAACGTCTAAGAAGCAAAAAACTACCGACTACTTGTAAAACCTACTTGAGGAATTAATAGTAATATAATAGATAGAAACAGAAGTCATAATCAGTTAAAATTAATAGCCCTTAAGTATAAAGTCCTAAGAAAACAAGAAATTGTGAATAATTTTCACATCCTTGAAATTCTTATCCACCGGATGAGCTATATCCTTCGTTAAGGCCTTCATGCGATTATTCAGGGTGCAAGCTGCAACGAAAATATCGTCCTCTCAAAGTTGTAGCTTGCTATGTACGTATCTCGTAGAACTTTAATGTTTCTGCTTAATGTGGGGAAAAGTCAATAAAACACGAGGCGATGACTAAGACGATAAAATAATTGCAGCAACCTCACAAAAAAATTAGTCGTAACGTAGCTTTTATCTTGTTTGAGAAATTGAATTGCACCGAGCATACAGAAACTGATTGGCTAGATTGTGACTGTAATAAAAACGTATTTTACTTTACTTTCTTTTAAACGTCACGCTGTTCTAAGGAATGCAAACATAATTACAAAATAAGTGTAAGTGCCGTTAATTGCATAAGCAAAGCGGAAGCAGCGTAAAAAGCTCACTGTTAATCAAGCTAATTAGTGTTAGTTAGAAGGCAGAATCATAACGTTAGATAAAAGTTTAAGTAAAATTGTGATATGAGAGAGAAAGAGAGAGAGAGAGAGAGAGAGAGAGAGAGAAATGAGAGTCTAGACTCACCGTGCTGGTGAAGCAATTTTCAGGAATGGATTCGTATTGGTTGCAGATGGTGTTTGGATGAGGATGTGGTCGTGATAGTTGGTGATGGTTGGTAGTTGGTAGTAGTTGGTGATGGTTGTGGTGGTAGCTGGTCTGAGAAATTCTGCACCGCCACCACGAAGACACTGGAGCCTCAGTGCGTTTGGCAACCTGCATTGCTGGACCAATGAGAACTGACAAGATGGTCACAGCTTACATTTAGTACCTTTGTCGTAGAGACCTTAGCTCAGATGAAATGATGTTTTAAGACATATCATAGCTTCTAGATTATCTTGTTATTGCAGTGACGAATGAAAACATTACACTTTTTCAATATGAGGTAAAAACGACCATTGGTTAAAATGAGATTGAACCTTGCCAGTTCTCATTAAGGCTCGAGGTGTATCAAATTAATAAGTTCACAGTAACATTTCACTAGAGCTTTCTTTTTATCGGTTTCAAAATGGCACTGTACAGGATTCCTTCGTATGGAGGTTTCGCGAGATTTTATTTTTTGCCACGTAAGTATACAAAAAAAAAAGAATTTAATAAGAAGAAGAACATTTTTCTAAACGTGCTACGAAATACGAGCTTACAGCACGTGCTAGATGACATTCCGAAAAGTGCAAATACATTTCACGAGACATACGCTGAGCGCAAGCGCACATGACCTCGGAGTGACCTGTTAAAAATTAAAAAGACAGGGATGTTAGTTTTCGATCACAGCTTATTTTTTTTTATGTTTGTACATTGTTGCAGATAGATCGACGTCGCGAATCTTGGTCTGGTATGCTAAAAGGATAAAGAGGCCAAAGCAAATGGGAGTCGAATTGAAAAAAAATATTTGAGAACTCGTAAGGATCAACGCTCGAGTAGAGACATTGCAAAACAATGATTTTAGAAGCAACGTGATGGGACGTATCGGGTAATACAATTTCTCGAGTTCTTTTGTTTGCCAGAAGATAATGAGAAAATTAAAATTTCATGATGGCGAAAATATATATTAGATGATTTCAAATTTCTCTCGTTATCCAGGATAATCGTTCCCATTTTTAATTCATTCGTGATATACAAATTTGTCAGTTGTTGTATATAATGATCATAATAATTTCGATTGCTTATATATGTATATATTGTTATATACATATAAATATATTTATATTGTATATATTCATAGTTTATTTATATTTGTATATATAGCCGAGCTCGCTCGCACCTCTGTCAACACTTTTCCGTATAGTTTTATCAATTTTTTTATTTTGCGCCGATTTATTATACTTTTTCATATGGCGTAAAATTATTAATCGAAACGGTCGCGTTAAATAATCGAATTGCCACGTGTTCATTCACAATTGACGTGAGTGTGCGCGCGCGTGACCCGTAAATTATTGTGGAAACATTTCATTAACTTAGGATATGTCTCCCAACCCATCCCAAACCCGGCTCCAAGCAGATACATTTTACATTTTACATATACAAACATTTACAGTAGATACATCGTATTTATGCGGCTTGTCGATATCACGAGCCAACAACCTTGCGGACACGTGCACGATTATTTTGAAAATTACGAAACATTTAACTTTCCGCGTATACAAATTTTTCTTCTCCATCTCGAGCTACAATTTCGAAATGTCAAAGCCGTCCGACATGATTATTGGCTCGATAGGGCAGCCGTCACGAGTGTTGTACATTTGGAAGATCCGTGACGCATGAGGGAGCGGCAAATAAAATGAGGCAAATTTTATGAAGCGAATCGAAAATAAATTGAAGAATCAGTGCCTAATGTACTTATTTATTATACGCTACTCGATAAACTGATTCGTCCAATAAAATTGTCTGTGTTCAGGTGATTCGACTTTTACGTAGAAAATTAATGTCATTAGTCAAGTCTTGAAACAGTACAGTTTAACGGCTACTATGTATTGGTCGAATTTCCTGAACATTAGATGACATTCATTACTGTCCATTTAGAAATAGGACCCTTTCATTTTGTATCTTGTCACGTCTATTCTATTGGAAGTCGAAACGAAAAGTTTATTGCGCAAATTTCATTAATATCCAAATTTTATCTGCGGCTCGTGTAAGGAACGACTAACAATAAGTTCACTTCTTGCTATATCACACGTAACCTAATGGAGACTTATGCTCGTTACACACGTTCTGCGCTCAGATTATAGATTGTATGTACATGTACTCCTGCATACGATATACATATATACATATATAGTATACTGCGCTTTCCCATTTTTCGTAATTCTTAGGTTCTTAGGTTAAGTCGAGATTTTGGAAGGAATATCAAGAAAGCCATGTCTAATACTTTGGAATAGGCCAGATGCGCTGAACCCTTGGCGACTGTAGGATTCATTATCTTATATTATCTTTTGGATACTTTTCTTTTTGTTATTTTCAGAATATTTTAGGTTTTATTTTCATTCTTGATAATGATGCATTTTTATTCTATTTTTTTTCACTTATGTAAGAACTTTATCCGCTGGTATTTACTTCATTTTACGGATAATGGTGAGTAACAGTGAATATTTATGGTTATGCTGAGCTTTAACCTTCCCAAGTCATTCGGACGAAAATTGATTTATCAATTTGGGTTGAGTGTTAATTTGACTTCGTCATTATTAAATAATATAATGAAAAAGTGCTTTTCGCAGTTGGGCAATACTCTTTGCTCACATTTAACGTTGATTTGTATGCATAGTAATTATTGTACAGACTGTTTAATTAGATTGATAGAATTAATTTTTTTCAGATATGCATACAGCAATGTCTTTACTGCGTGACTACATTGTTGTAGATGAGATAATAATTATGAAGAGAAATAGAATCCGTGGGATACAACATTTTCAGTAATATACGGATAGTGCATGATAACGTAAAAGTTTGTGATTCTCAGAAATTGAGCACATTAATTAAAGGGATAATTTTTTAGGAAATTTTACGTAACTGTACAATTAACTTTATCGATCCAACTAGCGCAGCCTGTAATAGTGTTTACGTTAACGGGTGCGTGTTTGTCAAAACATTAATGTAATATGTGTAATCTATAACAATCTGATGATTGAATGAAATGAAATGAATCATAATGAAAATCAACCCATATCTCTCAACGTGTGAAGATCACACGTGTAAAAAGAAAATTAAATCCGAGCCATATTTGTTAACGATAAGAACGTGCTGGGAAAGAGAGTGCAGAGTTTAATTGAATATGGTCATTTTAGAAATAGTTACGATTCTGAAAAAATAAGTCTCATTTAAAAGAATATATGTATGTTCCTTGATATTTATATGCGACACTTTCATTAAGTGGACACACATGTGCATTTTTCCCCCATCGCTTATAAATATTAAAAATACCAATTCTACTGTTACAACATAAAATTGGAACTTTAACATACGCGTGACTATATAAATGCCATAGACACTGACACCTTCCAAGATACACAATAAATCTTAAGTGACAGTTCGAAGATCATAATGCGTGTTTCAATTCAAAAATTATCATTAAGTTCCAGTTTTTCTTTTTTACAATCTACTATCGTGATCCCATGGCATTCTTATTGTGATAAATTATGAAATATGTATAACGATATCTAGTTATGATTATCCGTCAAATGAACAGAGCGACAGACGTAAACGAACTTAATACTGATTAGGCGGAGGCTAATTAAACGTATGAACTGTTTAATCACTCAAATGCGACCAAAATGTTGATAAGACTGGGTTTATGTTTGTAATCAGGTCAGTGTAATTGAAAATTATTCTGATTTGTAATCTGGTTTGATGTTCGATTTCGAATGTCTAGTGCAAAACTAGTCTAACTCGACACTTATTTTGTAGCAATAACTTCATGATTGTTTTGCATCGTTATTAATAACGTATCATGAAAACAAGAATGATATAAAAGCATCATAGAGACGTCTCAAAACGAAAAGTTTTCTTTATCAATTTTTTTTAACATTCCTATTCGTTATAAACACCTTAACTCTACATTGGGATATACATAGTTATTCACTATCTGCATCACCTGAAGATGGTTTTACCATAGGAATAAAATGTATGCGACTAACTTCAGTTGATACATTTGTCATGAATAATCTTATACATTGGCTGCGCGATACTGCTATTAATTAATAAGGTTACTGGTTCAAATTGCACTTTGTATTTTATTTAGCCAGTCGTATCGTTGAACGGTAACGACAATGAGCACTCGGAAAATGACAGTGAATTTTTATTGATCACGACGGACGTCATTAGCGGGAAAAAATGAGACGAATAAACTGAGAAAAAAAGATGTCTCGAAAAACTCATTCGTTATTTCAATTAACGATTCTTTCGACTATTTTGCGATTCTGTTGTATTTCTATTCTCTTTTGAATTGTTTTTATTTTTAAATTATTTATCAGCTGCCTCGTATATTATATTACTTTTTTTTATGTTGATTTTTACAAAATTACCCCTACTTTCCCGTAATGTCTTTAGCTATAGTTTTCTTTGCCACTTTTCATTGTTTTCTTTACTTCCTTATTTATTTAGTCTAGTTCAGCGTGTCTTGCGGCGAGGTCTGGATACCTCTTGGCACTAAATGTGAACACTTGGCGGCACAAGATCCAATTCCGACCGTTTATACATTTTTTTTTAAATATAATGGGTTTTAGTCCTTTTTTTCAATCTCACTCCTGGTAATTTTAAGTCATACAACACATTTCCCGCATTTATCTGTTTTTTTTTATAGACCCTTTGGTAGCATTATTTAACCTCAACATTCTTTTTCTTCACTCAAAATGCATGCGGTCGCTTGGATGTCTAGTACTCTTTTCTGTTCGTTGCATGAGGTCTTAAGTCAATGGCGAATGAGGTTATGTATATCGTTTAAATCATTTCCTAAGGATTAAAAAAAAATCAAATTTTGATCATGACATGTCTTTCGTGGTTTACTTCTACTTTCTTCCTCTCCCTCTCTCTCTCTCTCTCTCTCTCCCCCCTCCTCCCTTTCTCTCTTTCTCTTTCTCTCTCTCTCTTTGGCTCGGTTCGTTCAAGTTTTCTTTTACCGTGTTGCTACATAATGGCATGCAACGTTTCACGAAAAATGTATCGTTTCTTTATCTATTGATTAAATGGATTATTTATTTAATCACATTATATCACGTTACTTTTCTGCGATTAACGTTCAGCAATATTGGAAATGAAACGTCTTATGCGTTATTTTTAAAAAAATGTTATCCTTGCACTTCCCGTTGTTGGCATCATTCATTCTATAATTCGTTTAATTGTTTTTTATTTTCTTCGAAGAATATGCTAGGTACGCCTTTGCAAATTGAATTGCTCGTACTAGGGCAAAGGCGCATAGATTTATTAGATCACATTTTTTGTTTCTATTTCCTAGTCCTTCGAGTTTTTTTTTTAATTATTTCCTTTTTTGCTTTACTTTTACTCATAACTTGTCATTAAAGAGGACGTCCTTGGAACTAGCTTTGTTTTGTGCATTACGTCCATAAGTATTTGACACGATAATGATAATAATAACATTAAGAATAATAATAATAATAATAACCATAAATGTATTCATAATAATATTTTAAAATTATTAATAAAACCTTTGGTCGTACATGAAGTAAGTACAATATCGATCAAATATCAAATAGGATACTCCAGGACCAATAGTACAAAGACTATTGACATAACTAAAGAAAAACAAAAAATAATTAACAAGCATCCATATTTTAAAAAAAAACGAATAGATGGAAAGTGAACATTATACCAATTGGTGGATCTATTAGTTAAATATAGAAGCAATTGTTTTAACTGATATTACATTAAGATCACAATATTTTATCGTGTTAAATTCTCGAGGTTTTTTCGAAATTAAATACACTATCATAAAGATCTCGATTTCAAATCCAAAAAATTGTATCCTCTCACAGATTTCGGCTGGGATTTTTATATTTTACTGGAAAATACGATCCTTCGGCTCCGCACGAGAATCCTTCATAACGGTAATCTCGTAATACGTCGTTTCTAAGATTTTTCAAGAATTTTCGTTAATTTATCACGAGTCTTCCCTAGGAGATTCCATGGGCTTTTATCCCTGTCTTACAATGTCTATGCTTCATCGGGTTCTGGAAATTTCGAAATATCATGAATTCATACTTAAAGATTCGCAGTTCTCGAGACATCCAGCATCCCGATAAAAGCCTAGATTTACGAAATTGAATTCCCTAGTATCTCTAGAGTCTTTAAATTTTTCAATATCCCACAAGCAACGAGAATCCCTAAAAAGTTTTGTGCTCGTTGCCCGTTGCTGAAATTCTCGAGAATATCTGAACTTACGAGAATTCGCTAAAAGCGTGAGCACGTAACTGTACCACGCATCGGTATCGTCTCTAGTCGTGTTCTTCTCGATATTTATCGAATTTCTCGAAATCCTCAATCTGTCGTTTCTGATCGCACTTGTCACCACCTCACCGGCGTCTTCCGTGTCCTGAGAACTTTCCTGACTCCCATCTTCTGATTTTCTATCCGTTTCCCTGGGCTCCCCATACATTTCTAGGGATAAGAGGATCAGGATAATCAGGCACGCACCTAGGCACTGTCGACCATCGTAGACAGCACATCCACCACCACTTGTTTGATTCTCGGTGGTTGGTCGCTGAACTTCCGGATGGGAAACACGATCGACCTGTTGACTTCCGGTCCAGGGATCGCCTTCGGTGTCAACGATATTCTGACGCGCGTCCACAGCTGCATTGTCCTGCACTTCGTCCCGGATTATTCCCACTTTGCCTTTATCCAAATCATCGCCAATTTCCAACGACGTGTCGGTACCGTATAGAACCATTTTCCAGTCCTGCAGCGTATCTGTAAACAGAGAATTAACGATCAGTTCGTCCCTCTGACTAATAGGACACAAACAATTTTAAGGACACCGAAACAACTATTGCGAATTTCATAAGGTCGAAGATCAATAGAATTACGTGAATTGAAAATAATAAGAGGTACTCTTGTAGACAGAGGAGAATGGGAGATAGAAATTTTGAATATCCCTGTTGAATATTAACGTTCAACTATTGACGACCATTCTCGACCGCACCACGTATAGAGGATTGTGAGGTTAAGTGCTACTACTTAATTAAGCATGCTTAAGTCTCGAATAATCTATTAAAACGTAACGATTCGCACGTAAACGGTGTAAGTGTATAAGTGTCACGAGTACTTCAGAAACTTGAAGTAGCGACGCGCTGAAGATGTTTAGTTTCGCGAGTAATATTATCATTGGCATTTGGTTAATAAAATTAGGCCAATCTTATGCTAACAACAGGGATTGAAAAATCATTTGAAGACACAGTGAATTCAATCGTGAAGTAAAGTCAGCGCTATGGGGTGCTGGGGACCCTTTTTCTTGAATTAAACCAAAAAATTATAACAAAATAAAATTAGGTACAAGTAAGGACGCACATGCTAAACAAATTTTACATTGTGCAGATTAGAAAGAAAAGACATTTTTACGATTTAGATGCTTAGTTACATATACACCTATGAAACATCTATTACATTTAACACAAACAATAACACTACATGCTTTTTCTATTATACGTACATACACGCATACATATTCGCTATGAAATAGCTTAACTAAAAAGTGATGTTAGGTTAGGTTAAAAATTAAAAGTTAACGTGTCCCACAGTATGGAACGATAACGACGTAGAGTTAACAGGAACGGTGTGTACAACGTGTATGTCTCACGTTGTGAGAACGAGAGGATAGGAAAATGTAGTTGAGGGATGAGTTGGGCATCGTGCAGACGCCGGCGCCGGCGTCGAGGAAATTAATAAAGCGTCACGACGCCGGCGGGAAAAGTTCGTCTGGCGCTGGAAGCTTAAAAGCATACTAGGAAATTTTCCTAGATTTTTCTCTGTTCTCTCATCGGCATATCTTATATTTCTCATCTTTTGCCATTTATCTATCTCACCCCAAGTCGCTTTGGGTGTCGAACACCCTTTGTATGCTATTCTGCTTTCTTACGTCAACCATGAATTTTGAGTACCCGTTCCTGATAATAAAGCAAATATTAAAGTGCAATTTCAGAAAGCACATAAGTTTAGAAAATATTTAACAGGCATCTTTGCGAATGATACTCAAGTGACACAGAGGAAGATTGCACGGATGGATACATATAAGACAAGCTAATTTTCATCTTTGATTGGAAATTAACTCTGATCGTTTCTTTCTCTTCGTTTTATGAATGGAAAAGTCTTGCTCCTCTTGTGGAAATGTGGTTGACCGATTCAAATATGGGATTTGGAAAGTTGACCACGAGGTAGAGGTACCAGCATCTTTCGATCACAATAAGCACAGGAGAAATTTGAGTGTAAGAAGTCGTTCTACTTAAAGATCAGTTGCAGAGTTCTTAAATACATTTTGGGCCTTAAAAACAAAATCCAAATTAACAACGAAAGAGTATAGAAGTGAAGAGTGAAAACGTAAAAAACATAGCAGTGCATAATTAAGATGCTACTCAGTCACGACTGGATCGATAACCCGCACTGATTCGATATAATTTTCTTGTAATTTGCTACATACTGTACGTCGAATCATTTTAGATAAAGTATAGAATTTCAGAGAGACAAAATTTTCGGCAATTAATTACTGAAACGGAACAAACGTCTTTTTGTTAAGTTACGAAAACGATTTTTGTTTGAAAATTTGAGTCAGTATACTCGGAATAATATTTTTCTCTTTTCTATAATCTTTTATGATTCTCGTTCATAATCAGCACGGGATTCCGATCATACATTAGTGTACCCTTATCGAGATGATGACTCTTGGTGCCAAATTGTTCATCCTGAAGAAGGTCAGGACCTTTGGCTCTCGTTGAGTACTGCTGACCGGCGCCTCTGACGCCAGCTCCGTAAACAGGATACAAAGGATAAAGCTGTTGTATCTTATCGTAATGTTGAAAAATCGCAGGAACATTGTCGGTGGCAGTTTTGACCGGTTCCATAAGTATGATGCCCCGTTGTTGGGAGGAAACGGTAGGGTTTGGTTTGATGGTGGTGCTCGAGCTGGTCGGAAGTGGTCCCAAGGTGGTTCGAATTTTGGGCCTCGACGTAACGTACCTAACTTCACCCGCATTGGGTCCTCTGGCAGCTGTAAGTCCCCTCAGAGTTTGGATTGTCGGCTTCGGGGTTGCGCGATTTGCCGATTTATTCTTATGCGGGCCCCTGGATTTATTCTTACGTTGACTTTGGGCCGTACCAAAATTTTGCTTGCTCTTCGTCGGCCCCAAAGCGTTTTGGCTTCGCGTGTACGTCGTCTCGCGCGGCTTTAGGAACGGCCGGCGTGGCACGTTTATCACTGCCGGATTGTAGAGAGCGTATTCCGTACGATCAGGCAACGTCGACGTACCATGGAAGATTAGAGCCCATTCGTGAAGAGTTGCGCGACCTGGGCCAGCCATTCGCCAACAAAAATACTGATATGGATATCTAGTACCTTTCTTATCTTATTGGTCAAATACTTTGGGTTTTTCGATTCGATTCGGACTATTTCATTTTATTTACTCTTTTTTTTTGTTGTTATCACATAAAATAATTTGCTTCGTACTATATTTTTTTTTTCATTCTTTCTCGGATATCCTTTTAATAATATGTATTGGCATTCTTTAGTCTTACTAACTATATTATGAACTTTTTAGTTTGTCAGTACCTTAAAAAGCTCAGGTTTTGAGTTAATGGTAATATAAGCTTTGATTTCAAAAGCTTGTTCTACTTCGAAGCTTCCTGTACGCTAGTATTGGCCTGAGCGAAAGTTTATCTCTTTACAATATCAGTTGAAAAGCTTTATACAGTTTCTTGGAGACGAAACTCAGATCACCGGTTATTGTTAGTTACAGATCGATTCCACAACATCGGTACAAATTAGCAAAGCTTAACTTTTATAAAGATTTCTCCATTGCATAATGCATAGACAAATTATCTCATTTTTTTCGACAATTTAATATAATTATTAGCAGATCGACTTTGCTTCGTTAATAAATATTTTGTAATGACCAAGCCGATTACCATGTCATAGTAACTAATTAATTTGGTTATGCCAGAATAAAAACGTATAACTTCCAGTTATAGAGAAATATTAATAATTTTTATTTACACTCACCTAGATAGCGACCTTCGTTATGAATTTCTAACTTCCACGTTCCATGAGGCCGTTCACCCCAAGTATGGACGGACATGAACGGCCATTGCGTGAAGCCAGATTTCGATATGTCATGCGGCCTCTTCGCCAGCAATGTGCTTTTGGTGCCTTGTGGCGAGGTTAAGTGAATTTGAAGGTCACCGCGTCTGACGGCTATTAAGGATACTTTAGCCTGAAAGAGAAATGTCATCCATCAGTGAAGTACAAGGAAAGTTCACGTTTTATCATTAAATTTCATTACAAAGATCATGACCATACGTAATATGGTATGTACAGTGTGGTCTTGTAGCAAAGAAAATAATTAAGATAACTGAGGAGTATCTTTGTAATTAAAAGTTTTATAAAAATTAGAGGTTTTCAGTGTACAGTTATTAGCAAAACTCAAAGTATCAGCAGTCATCACTTTCGCGACATCAAAAATTATTTTGATCGCTTGATTAGATACTGATACTGTATATGGTTACTAATTAAACAACGAGGACTGTAATAATTAAGATAAATTAGGAGTGGTTTAATTAGCACTGAAGTTCATCAAAACCACGGCGAATAGGCTGTTAAGGTAAATGTTTGCACGGTGTCATCCGAACCAGTCAAGGCAACGTAATCCAAATGAATATTCATGACACAATTGCTGGTAGCCCTAACCTAACTTAAACTTTATTTTACTGTCTGGTAATTTTCAGTTTATTACGTTCATGGTTATTTACCCTAGACACTTGAATCCTAACGAGTCGGATCCTAAATTACAGCCGTGTAACTAGGTCAAAGTGAAAATTTACTAGGCAGCCAAAGTCTTCAAGTTTGATTTCTGCACTAACATTGAAATTGCCTTCCTTAATAAGAATTGATAATTCAATTGAGAATTGGATATACAGTGACGCTCTTATTGATATTGTATAAAAATCATGCAAAATATAAATTTGAATTTGTGCATAGGGCAACGTATCTACACACTTCACTTTTATGTTGCACATTGTCCCACACAATCTTTACTTCTTTAACACGCTATTTATGTTGTATCATTTGAGGACTCCGTTGTAGAATGAAATCTGATCTTCGATCTACTGGTGCATTGCTAGTCTGCGATGGTAAACAGGCGTTCAATGGGAGATAAAAAAAGCAATTAGTGACTTCCAGACTGCGGTAGGAGAGTGTTTGCACTGGATACAGTAGAGTGTCGCAACGTTAACCAATGGTCCACTATCAAGGGGAATGAATTTAACTTTTTAATTTTTCAGCTATAAAGAACCTTCAATGCATATGTACCTTCTCCAATGTATACTTTATATTCTGCGCTTCTATATGCAACGTGCAACGCCCTTCTGGTTGGATCACGTGACAGCGAGAGGGTTAATTTAATTTTGATAATTTGAAGCTTTATTAAAACAAATTAACTGAGTCTTATCTCTTTCCTGTCGCTGTATACTTACTTGAACGTGTTCTAGAAAGTTTACGCCACTGCATTCCTTCACGTGTAGTTCGAGTACCAGTTGACTTTTCGGTGGAATTTGTCTGAAAACCAAAACAACACAAGGGTAACGAGTGAAATTGATATAAAGGAATAAAAATAACTCTGAATATATATACGGTATAAAAGTGACCAATCTAATGTGAGGATTGTGCTGTTTTATGGAAAGAATGTATGTGCAGTTGGAAAATGAAGTGAATAAAAATGAAAATCACAAGGAGAAGAAAAATTGGGTGAAATTCTTTTCATAGCTCGTGGAATAAAATCGCAGAGGTGAAATCGCTACGCGGATGGTTTTTAATGGCGGAAAAGAGAAAGATATAAGAAAAGTTTGTCTACTTCTTTTTTTATCTAAAGGAAAAAATCGGAGCAACGTTAGCGGATGCAGATAAAATGGACACCGGTTATATAAGCGCATAAAACTGTCATAAATCGTGAGGTGGGTGCCTGACTTCGTTCTCGAAAGGAATTATTACACGGGCCGAAAGAATCTTCGTTTCCCTTTTGCAAGGACGAAAGGGCCGCGGCACGATTTTGCCCACGGAAACTCATAGAGTAAATTTTTTATGGCACCGGTAAAACTATGTACGTACGAATGCGTGCACTTTTAGAACGATAAGGGTTAGACATTTTTACGTTCTTTTCTTTCTATTTTCTATTAATATTAATATTCTATATTAGTAGCGCGTAAGTTTTTGAAAGATGAAGAAATATCGAAGAGTAATTAAGGAAAATAATAAAATTCAATCGATCGCTCACCTGTCCGTATGTGGCGCTGATACTTCACACTTGTGCTGCTCTGGAACTGTTCGCCATCTCCTCGCTAGACGTACCATGGCGCTGGCATCCATGAGACCATAACCAAAACTGTGGCTCACTGGAAAAATAAATGAAAAAAGATTTATGGCCACGTGGTCAGTTTCATTTATATTCATACGATAGGAGCTCGTGCTCGCATAAACAATGAATACCAACTAGAGCTATTTTGAAATTGCTGGAACGTTGATTTCCGTGAAATTTACTATCTCGTGTGTATAAAAAGTAATAAAATTTTAGTTTGAAGTTATTCAGCATGTTTGAAATTTGGAATGCAGATACAGAAGTGCTTGTGCTTGCGGATCCCCTTATTGCAATGGCGATTGCACGTTTCACAATGTTGTACCAAAGTATGCATGGCGCAACGAAGTATCAAGTACAAAAAATACTAGCTTTGCGGGATAAAAGTTGAAAACCTATCGACGAGATTATCGTGTGCTATCTTTTCTATTTAGTATTGTCTCGAATACAGATAACGTCAATTTTGAAGATTCTTTTGTGTGAGAAGTGATGTACGTACAAATCCGACAGCCTAAAATACCCGCTAAGAATAAAGTGTAGCAAAAATCCAGAACCCAGCAAAAAAAGGTTAAAGTAGACAAAAGGAAGCTACGAGAGGGGAAAAGAAGAATAAAAAGCCTCAGGAAATCACATGGAACCAGACAGAGAAGTTTCGTGGTCCAGACAGAAGGGATTACCAGGGAAAATAATGGCACGTGCCATTCGTCGGGGTCAGCATCGGCGCTGGCGTTAGCGTTGACGTTGACGTTGGAACGTTCACTCTCTGTACGTTGAATATGTTTTGTGATCTTTTTTCTTTTCGTATCTCCTTCGTGAGGTCAGGAGGGAAAGTGAATGAGAGATTAGGAGGGCAACCCACAATCTGTTTCTTGAAGCAGGTGAAAAGTAGGAAGGACGAAGAGAATGGAAAAAAAATGTAAGCAGGAAAAAAACAAAGAAAAGGAAACATCTCGTTTTCTCTCTGTTAACTAACATTATCATTATTCTCTTGAAATTAGGAGCCTCAAGGACTGGTCATTCGTGCACCACTCGTGTCCTACTATTAAAATAATGGTCAACAATTTCGATTTGTATTGTCACTACGTCTCGTAGCTTATTACCGGATAGTAAAAAAAAAATATTACTAATATCAAGCATTAAGATGCTACGAAATCCAAGTAAATCGAAGATTTATGATATTTTACGTATGAAGACTACAAAGTATTAAACAAAAAAAAGAGACCAACCGTTTCTACCAACTCCGTTCACGACCCAATCGGTCGCTTTGAGGTTGGCTGGTCTTGCAGTGCGCACCACGATGTGTTGCATGTCTCGCCAAGTAAGGTCGCGATTTGCCTCCAATGCAAGTGCACAGATTCCAGCGGCCAATGGCGCCGATGCGGAAGTCCCCGTGTGGCTGCTGGTGCAGTGTTGATGCAGATCAGTAGTGACTACTTGCTTTTCACCGGTCGAGCCTGAACTGTAAGTCGTGGCTAAAGTTGAGGAACAGGCTTCGCTGTACCAGGGTACCAGGCCATTTTCCGTTGCACTACTGATGGACAAGGTCCATATGCTGTTCGTGTATCCGTCGCAGTTGCAATTATCGTGATCCCGGCCGCCATTGCCGGAAGCCCATACAAAAATTGAGCCTTTCCCTTTGCGTCCCTGTTGAGTGGGTGAAACAAATTTTCTTTGAATAAGTCTATTTCTATGGTTGAGGTGTAAGTTACTTTTTTATAACACCGGCACACAAAAAAAAAAAAGTGGGGAGTACTTTTGACTAGACCCATATATCCCTATGTATTTTGACGCG
>JARQTI010000566.1:121692-159685 GCA_030142655.1 Trachelus tabidus | reverse complement strand
CGGACACCGAATTCGGATTCAGCGCGTCAAAATACATAGGGATATATGGGTCTAGTCAAAAGTACTCCCCACTTTTTATTTTGTGTGCCGGTGTAATTAAATCAATCAAAGGTAATCCGGTATATCGAATCTTTATTTCCAATTATAAATATGTAAACAGGTGGATAAGATTTGAAGATCAGAGCCAATCCAACGTAATCTTATCATGCATTAAATTTTGGCTTGGAAACTGTAATAGGGGTTTTGATACTTTTCCATACAGAGTGAATGGGACAATCTTTTTTCTGGCAATCGCAAGATAATTGGGTAAATCTTCAGGGTTTGGGAAAAGGGGATGTTGGCATCTGGAAATGGAACAGTTTGCCATTTACTTATATATTCCATCTTGAAATCGACCTCACCGTCACACTATGTTACTGTATAAATTTAAATAGGCTACCGTACTCGTGTGTATATAAGAATATATTATATAGTATATGCTGTATATGAATATATACGTGAATTATTATCATCTTCATTTTTCCTTTTAGATAAATTTTAAGATACTTTATCAAGTGACCGCACACTGCTATATAAATTCAGAGATTCTTTGCTCACATTTTGTGCTTTACGTGCCGGAAGTTAAAGCCTGAATTTTCTTGATGTGAGGATATGGAAAATAGATATATACAATTTAATTAAATTTCCACGATACGAAGACCTTTGAATGAATCAAGAGTAGCAAAAATCTTTTAATTGACATTTAATATTTCATTTTGAAAATCCTTATCTACTTTTCACAGTCGAAATCGGATATAACATCTAATTTATAAACGACATTTTCTCTTCTTGGCAAATGCAGTATTCGCATGAAATTACAAAGCGTGCTGAGTTATTAATGGTGTTCTACAGAATTTCGTGCTCAGAGCATGGCGGTTGCCATGACAGTTCCGACGCGTCGACCTTCTGTTTTAATTAATGAGGGTTTTCAAAAAGATAAGATCTGAGAGCTCAGCTACTTAAAAGTAAATTTACTTCAACTCATTAGCCTCCAAACTACTTGCACTGTCAAATTTTGATATATGAAGGTGATCCCAAGCGTTGCTAGGACGGTTAATTCTGAGTTAAAAATTAAATATTAAAAATTCGAGATAACCGAGAAAAAAGGATGACCAAAAGTTTCAAATTATTATCAGAATTGTATGGAAATCAACCAATATTTAGATTAAAGATGAACAATTTTATTAGCACACTCTAGGAGCTTATAAAGAAATCAAAAAGACTTTACGGATGCTTCGGAAGAGATGATTAGTTGGTAATACAGTATAAGCAGGAACGAAAGTCATCAAAGTAATTAAGACATCAGAGAAACAGCAAAACTGACAGCCAATGGATTTCCGTGAGATTTGCAGATTAAACTTTATGACGTAAAATTACCATTGGTATTTCGCACAAGCGAAGTAGGAATAAGTAAAAGTTTGCGAAGTATCTACTACCCGCCGTCGAGTTTATCAAGAAAATGTTTGGCAAAGCTTAAAGCTCCAATTACAAAGTTTCTCGTAGAAATTCTGGGTACGCCATTAATTTTGACTAGTGAGAGTCGCCATTTCCGTATCCACCTTTAGTTATCGAATAGCATTTAATTTCTGTTCGCAGAAAAAATTTTTTAGACGCAACGTTGCTACTTGAGATAAAACAAAAGGTCTTTTATAGATTCATTAAACGAAAACGCGAATAAAGAAAATTAATATTCACATCAAACTTCACTGAAGGAAATTCATCCTCAAGATACAACATGGAACGTCGGTGCATCGAGGCAAATTGAAAAATGGCAACGACTGCCCTGATTCACTTTCTCACAAAAGCTGTCGATGTATTCAATTTAGTAAAAGCTTCCATTCTTTCGTTCGAGTTACTTCGTGTCGGTTTGTGTCTTTGTTTCCCGAAAGTGGAAACTTCTCCGTGTCTCCGGATACGGTTTCCGCAGGAATAGAATTCACGGAGTCTATAGAGACCTCTTTTGAAACATCTTATCATCCTCGAATAGAGTACAATCGCCAAGAAGTGGTTCCCTGAGGAAATCACATTTTCGAAACGTCCCTTAACGATATAAGGGTACCATTAAAATACTGTAACTCCATTCCTTATTGGTCCTATCCCAAATTAGACATCTTTACTAGCCTTAGTGATTCCCTCGATGAAGGCTCTGGTCGCCAATTCACCTGGCCCATCGACAGTTTTCCCATCGTCGTCGGGACCCCACGATGCGCTATATATATCTATATGCTGTGGATTAAGGCTAAGGGATCTGGCTTCGACTGCATCAGTGACGTCACCGTCGAGCATCCGGACGCCTTGAAAAAGAATAAAGACGATTGATTCTAAAACTGATCCGGAATCAGTCCGAAATACAGAAAAGCAAAATGTAAAAGCTCATGTAATTCCATCTGCTGTTATACGGTAGCTATTGCTTTTCTTATCAGTTCAAAACGTATTTTCAACTTACCTCCGACCCCTGCACCGAATGCAACTCCTACTGCGCAATTACTATTATTTGCAGTTGCAGCTACTTCACCAGCGCATCTGGTACCGTGTCGATTGCTATCGACAAAATCGTACCGTGGCATAGGATCCTCGTCGTGACTGTTAACGTCGTAGCTTGCTTGGGGATCCTGAGAAGCGTAAGAAAATTGTACAGTTATAATTACAATTTAGATTATCATTGTTATTTGGATATTTTTTTAAAATTATTTTTAGGATCTTCACATTTCGAGCGTTTCACATTGTATCGCACGTGGAGTCTTCTGTGCACGAAATTTATTAGAATTATAGGTTATGTATATTTCACGTAGACTTACGTAATTTCTAGTGAGATCAGGATGATCTTTTTCTAAACCGTCATCCAGTATTGTTACTACTACTCCACTTCCGGTGATACCTTCAGCCCAAGCACCCTGTACATTCATGTCTAGGCCATTTCCACGATTCTATAAAAATAGGAAAAAAATTCAATTTCTTTAAACGAACAACACAATCCGCTGCTCCGTTCACTGGAATTGCATATTAACCTCACGGTGGTTGTGCTGTGTTTAAAAGACGCACCTAAGTATTTCGTGTCAAATGATGTCAAACAAATTTGTAGAGTTCACCTGCTTTACTGTGTTTCCAGATTTGCACCGTTAAATAACTAATTACTTGGAATCGAACGTTACGCTATGTTTCATTAGCTGCGTTCGTTTATCGAGTAAAATAAAACTGTGTCCTACAATTGGTCTAACAGTTTCCTCTGAGTCCTACATGAAGTCATTATAAAGAATTAATAATTTGCTAACACGATAGTTACTACGGTTGAACAGACCTCTTCAAACTGACACAATGGCTGAATTGATAGCAGAGTCGAACGAGGATTCAAATGAATGTTTATATTAATCAATATATATAATTTTGATAATTGTGCCCGTGATTTAAATTTCATGCAATAATTAAACATATTTTCCCGAAGCGATGTCATTAGCGAGAAGCTGAATAAATTGTGCGAGTTAATCAATTGTCCTGATTATAAAAATAAATGGGCTAAAATAAAGCGACTGCAAAAGTCAAAGGTGGAACAATGAGTTGATGGTAAAGACAGAATTCGAAATGATGGATAAAATAGACGAATGAGCAGTGCGAGCTCATTCTGATGTTCAGCGTTGACACAGTGACTGTAGAAACTGAGAGTTGAAATATTTCATGATTTGACTCTACTACAGCTGGAAATGCATTAAATGGATTTATCTGTTCCGATAATTAAAATTCGAAATATAATGGCGTCGATTAGTCGTATCCGACACGAGTGCGTCTCGTTCTGCGAGGTGAAGTAGTTTTTCGATAAATTTAACGATTAATCAATAATTCTCAAAGAGAAGTAACGCTCGTCTAGTACTATTTTCGGACAGTTTCTCGAGTACAGAATTCTCCGTATCGAGTTAACGCATTCTGGAGTGTTTGAGTTGTAGACGATTGTTCGAGGAGGAGCTGGTTTCTATGTACTGACCAAATACCACATCTGAGGCCATCGTTCATCGTTGAGGATGATTCGTGGGCTAGAGTGTCCTCGTTTGATAATCAAGTCCCTTTTAGTTCGAGACTTGGCCCTTTGCTGCTCGGCACGCCGAACTCTTGAGTCTCCTGCGAGCCTCTGGTGGATTTCGTGGTGTGGTTCTGTTGATCTTTTTACGATTGAACTGTGTTCCATGTGATACCAGTCATCGACTATCTGAAAATCAAATAAAAAGAATCATTAACGTATGCGATGCAGTTGCATTTGTATGGATGGTAACAAGTCTTTACGTATAGTAATGCATTTATCGAATATCAGCACATTGCCGATCAGCGCTTTTGAGCCATAATCACGTTCCGTGCAGCCGGCGCTTTCGAGTCCTTCGGCCACAGCAACACGAGTGGTCGGCAAGGCGTTAATTTTTATAATTTGAAATAGTACTACGACTGTGAATGCATGCAGACAGGTACTAATAACGATAGGATCAAAAAAGTTGGTAGTGTTACTGAATTAATGTGCATGTGCAATATGCGTTTTACCAACAGCATGTAAATATACAACTATCTGCATTTTTTGAAAGCACATAAAGCATTTACCGTAGGTCACAATAATGCAGCCGCACGAAGCGGTGAGAACGTGGTTTTACGATACTGTTGAATTTATTGCATTTGTACAGTCTGTACGTACAGTTTCGGTTCGATATATTTCAAAGGGGACATTAATATTAATACAGTCTTATAAGCTTTCCTATGTACTATTTGTTTCTGCAATTACGTTTTGAAATTTGTTCCTTCGCCGAAATTTCCGATTCCTTCATCTTCATTGCGTAATTCTTTGTGCGAGTAAACTGACAGCTGTCATTCGCGGAATAACAAGCATCGCCCGAGACTAACGGTAGACAGCTGTGAGTTGAGCATTTTCGGGCTTTTCTGTTGGATTTTATTTTGCAAGGTATTCCTTCCAACTTCCAAAATTCTCTGACCGGACACTTGTATATTTTCAGTCTGACAGGACTTTGCGCTTTTTGCCAATTCCCCGATGGTGCTATTTTTATAATCTTTCTTCGAGTTTCTTCTACCGGAAATTTTCTTCTTCTTGGAATCGGATCGGGCGGTCTGGCCTTTTCTGGTTCGTACACTCGAGCCACCCACATTTTATTAATGCAAGGACATTTACTTAGTCTGTACTTTAGCGCAGCCGTGTTCGGGTGGCAATCGCTCAGATCCCTGATATCTGTGTCGTTAGCAGAATTTCGAATCCCACAGATCCCGGGACACGTCATCCAACATGCCTCTTGACATATTTCCTCGAGATCCTTTTGCGGTGAAATATAAAGACCGGATTGACATTTATCTGGAAATTGGATAACGCAGGGTGGTTTCGTGCAGCATTTTTCCAAAATACTCAATGGAGCTCTCATGCAGCATAGTAATGGTGGCTTTTTTAATAATCGCGGAGATTTGCATTCCTCCATTTTTAAAGGGTACGATTTATCGCTTGGAAATTCGTGAGAGTGTTTTTGAAAACGGTTATGTAATTTTAAGCATAACTTTTTTTGGAAATCCTCCGCCTTCCTGGGACACACGGGATATTGCGACGGATAAGTTATTATTTCGGATCTTCCACAACGACTTAATCCTGGAGGATCCGGATCCGGTAAATGTGGGTCTTCTATAACACAATCTGGTGGATAGGGTTGGGGCGGGGGTGAAAGTTCGAATATATACGAATCTTCGAAATTTGAGTTTACAGTTTCGTTGCAAGACGGACTCAAAGTGCAGGAATCGTTCCACATTGGATAAGCGGTGACAGTTTCACGTTTTTTCAACACGGAATCTTTTTTCGGCCGGTAAAGATCAAATTTGACAACGTCTATAGCATCTTTTTCATTTGCTTTTTCGATACTTTTTCTGCTTCCGTATGATCCAAATAATCGCAGCTCGATCTTTGTCGGATCCTGACACGAGAATCGTCCTGGGATTCTTCTTAATATTTTACTGTGATCGTAAAACCAGGAATTTCGAAATTGGACACTTTTTGATATATCTTTTTGAACTGCCACTCCCTCGGAATATCTCGCGGACATCAAGCGTTTTCTTCTTTTTCGCCATATCGACCATAAATTAATATATTTTTGTACCTAAAAAATGTGGATATTATTTTTTTATAAAATTTTAATTGTACAATTTTTAAAATAAACGTTCGATATTGCAACACTTAGAGGTTACCTTATGAATTAAGTTTGTGGACATTTTCAAAGATTTTTTCTATGCGTTCAACATTTTCGAATTTCAACAAATTACTTAATCGAAAATCATTATTTTTCAGGAATAAAGATAAAGAGAACGATAGGAAGAAATAAATTTTTTTTCAAATTGGTCCTAAAGGGTATGAAATTAGCTAGATTTAAAGAGTCTTTCTTTTGTCTATTCGATATCGAGCACCATCGCGAGATCGTCATTTAGAGGATCGATTCAACGAAAAGTGCAGTTATGAAAGTGCGTCGAATGTCTTTTATAGGAATAACCTTTAATTAGTTTTTTTACGAATGCGAAAAAGAATTCTCGTGCTAAGTGTTGCACATGGGATTTAATCGATATTAGCAAAATATTCAATTTTCACTTGTAAAACGTAAATTTTCGATGTAACGATCAATACATAAACATATACATATACATATAAAAGCAATAGAAAAATTTGGCTACACCATGGAAATTCAATACGTTTACGTGAAGACACGTTCTCAATTTGGAAAACAATGTTTTTTCGATGAATTTGGACCAAGTATCGATGAGAATATCGCAAGGAATCCAGAACTTGCGGCGGATTACATAACAAGAAATCCATGTCACATCGGTGTTCAAAAATCAAAGCAATATGCGTTGCACGAAGTTCGTAATATGTTTATCATACGAAAGTTAAAGGAAGCGATATCATTTTTACGGGCTAAAAAAATGTAATTATCATTGATATAATAATGATTTAGAAACTTTTTCTCCATAGATCCAAACCAGCGACGCCGTTACGAAGGAAAGTGGGATGTTTCACACCGAAGGTGGTTGGCCCAAGGAAATGAATCCAAAAGACGAGGAAGCTACGATGCGATTTCGTCGGAGGGTCGAGAAGGACGATAATTGGGCACCAAAAATGAATACATTAATGGAAGTGAGGAACGATAACGAAAGTTACATGGGACAAATCTGTACAAAATAATACATCCTACACTTTCCTTACAGCCCGTGGAGCACTGCGTGTTGCAAAACAATGCGGTGAACATTTATGAAAATTTCTTCGACGACATGGTACCCACGGAATTAGTTCTACCGTTGGCCGCAAGGTGGCAAATATTACGAAGACAGAGAGAACCCTGAAGGAACACGTTAGTTAATTTAACCAGTTAATTCAATTAATTGCATCAGAACTGTAAACGTCTACGCGGATCCGCAACTGAATGTCAGGCCAATAACGCATCTGTCATGGTCGCCCGATCATGGAAAACGCTTGGCCGTGTCCTACTGTCTAATGGAATTTCAAAAGAGCACCAATGACTTAAGCTCATACTCGTACATATGGGACATAGGCAAGTTATAAGCAGAAACGTCGTATAAAAAATTATTATCAGAATTAAATAATTTCGTGCAATAAATCGATAAAAGTAGCTACCTAAAATATTCTCTCTTTTTTTTCCCCCAGAAAATCCTAATAAGGCTTTCATGGCCCTGAAAGCATTTTGTCCTTCGGTAGTAATAGAATTCAACCCTAGGGACCCTTCGATGCTAATAAGTGGCCTGATGTCGGGCCAAGTGTGCAACTGGGACATACGAACCGGAAATGTGCCAGTTCAAGTATCAGAGTTGCAGTACAGCCACAGGTGATTGTCGGAATCAATTAATTGTATTTACTTACTGTCACCATCAGTCTAATTATTTGTGTTCCGTTTCCTAATTCAGGGACCCAGCGAATCTTGCACTCTGGATAAATTCAAAAACGAATTCCGAGTTTTTCTCAGCATCGACCTGCGGTACCATGAAATGGTGGGACATCCGTCAATTGCGTGAGCCGACGGAGACTTTGGTGCTTGACCTTGAGAATCCATTGAGATCGGACGAAGTTCGAGCAATCGGAGTATCGGCTCTGCAATTTGAAGCCACTATGGGCACGAAGTTCATGGCTGGTATGGAGAACGGATCAGTGATAAGTGGAAGCCGGAAAGGGAAGAATCCTGCTGAGAAATTGGCATTACGTTTTCGCTGCCATTACGGACCGGTAGTAGCCATCGATCGGAATCCGTTCAGTACGAAGAATTTTTTGACAGTCGGCGACTGGACCGTCAAGATTTGGGCGGAGGACACGAAGGAAGGCTGCCTTATCAGTACCCAGTATATGTTTCAAAGTTTTTTTCTGATAACGTAATTTAATTTTACGTGACGGAATAGGGAAATCCAGCTGATAATTTGATAACGTAATAGTAACAGAATGCCTATTGGAATCTTGTACTGATCAATATCGAATTTCTAATTAGACCGCATACTACGATCCTGACTGGTGGCTGCTGGAGCACATCTCGCTATTCGGTCTTCTACGTGATCGATATGTCTGGCCAGTTAGAGGTGTACGATCTTCTAGTTGGTGTGGGAGGTGCCGTAAGGACCCTCAGATTATGCGAGGATCGTCTTGGCGCTATAGCGCCACACGAAGAAGGAAAATTGGTAGCTGTTGGAAGCTCGAAAGGCAACGTGTATCTCGTTGAGTCATCGGAGGCATTCACTGTTAATGGGAAGAATGACAAAGCTTTAATGTCTTCGGTAGGATTGAATTATTGCATTATTATTCCCCTCGATGTTCCGCGGTCTATGGATTGAGAATTAAATTTTTTTTCAGTATTTCGATAGATGCAGCAAATACGAGAAGGCGATTGACAATAGGCTCAAGGAGGTGAGACTTGCTCAAAGGATAATTTTCGAAGAGGTCCTTGAGCCTGTCGTGACGCGGGATAGAGGCAAAGCTAAGAATAAGGATAGGAAGGAAAAAGTAAAGAGGAAAGAAAAGGATAAGGAAAAGGGCAAGGAAAAGGATAAAGATAAATTCGATACTGAAAATAAGACTAGCTTAAGAGAAAAGTCGAGGACGAAGGAGAAGGCTAAAGAAAAATCCGAAGAGAAGGACAAAAAGAAGTCCAAGAGTAAAAAGGCAAAAGATGGCGTAACCTTTCCTGACGATCCCGAATTGGTTACCGTCGAACTACAATATTACGAGATCATTCAAAAGGTACGGCGAATTCAGACAGGACATAAGTTTAGTTCTTTATAGTACAATAGCACTGGTTTTCATTTACTTTCTGTTGGCGTTCAAAGGAGATTGAAAAATATGCAAACATCGAGGATACGCAGCAAGAGGATGCTGCGAGCAAATTCGAGTCGACTGGAAAGCGTAAAAGACTCGAGGAAACCCGTGATAAGGATGCGCGTCAGAAATCTGATAAGGACGATAGAATGGGGCAGATCGTAATTCTAAAGAAGTTTACCGAACCACAACGGGACTCGCAGGACCTGGATGATCATCAGGACTTGGATATGGTCGACGATGTTAATGCTACTGTCGTTCTTCAAGAGTCTAAAGAGAAAATCAAGAGTCCTGGCAAAGCGTCTCCTGGCACGCGTAAACACTCGCGTCGCACCAAGACTTTTCGGCTGAAGGAGGAAAATCCCTGTGGAACCGAAATTTGCCAGCCGACCGTGTGTTGTCTCGCTAAAATTGGTGAGATCTTTTATTAATTTATAATGCATTCATCCACGTCATACTATTTTTACGAGTCGTTATTTCGCGCTCATCCTTTATGATATTTTACTCCATTTATTTAAAGGATCCATCACGCGAGGTGTTCACTTTATAAATTTCATTCTGGATCGTAGTTTTTACGAATTTCATTTGACATTTTTTACAGCGGGGAATATTATTACTTTTTTAAAAGTCCGTTGTCCTAGAGTTATCGCTCTTTTTAACCGTCACGGCGTACATTAAGAAAATTTATAGTTTCCACAGCACGTAAGAACAGTCCAATTCTCACATCTACCTTTGAGAGTCTCCTCCATTTATCTTCTAAGATTCTTACGTTCGATTTAAAATATTTTTACGCTCGTTTCTTTTTAAGGCACTGACGATAATTTTTATCTCCTTCTCGCAAAAGTTTTTGTTAACTTTTTTTTTATTCGCCACCGTAAAGTCTCATTGCAAGGATTCAGTTTCATCCAATTTCCTGTACCGTTACCATCAAATGCTGGCCGAGAGTAATTACTATGAGAATCGTAATTACTATTTGATACCATGTGTAACTTTAAACGTGCTTTCAACTAGTCCCGCTCTGCTCATATCTGCGAACGCTTGTTCGAGCCTGTACCATATGGTTGGTATTACTATTAGCAAATTCACTAACTGCAGAATTAATTACATTCGATCGTTAACTGTACGCTATTTTCCAAAAATCAAAGCCTAGGTATTACATTTGACCCAGAATAAAATGTTCAATTTTATGTACCGAGCTATATTTTTAGATAAATCAACTACCAAGAAGGGTAAACATACTTCGATGGATTCAGCGTTACCGAAATCTTTGAGAAAGTCTGTGACAGATTCCAATACCAAAATGACAGATCCGATAGGTGAGAGAAAGCAAATTTTGAGGGACAAGGATGCACCACCCAATATCCTGCAAGCGGAAGTGCTGAGTGCAAGAGAAAAATTGCGAGCGGAAGTAAATCGCATGAAAGCTGCAAAGGGCGGCTTTTCTACGGTCAACCGAGGAAAGTCACTAAAATCGGGAAGAGCCGAGGGAGCGGAAGTCGATCTAGTAGCGGAAGTGCAGAAGGACGAAGAATCTCTACAGGCGCAGTCGGAAGTGTTCGTCGAACCGGAAGTCAGCCACTCTGAGGCGGAAAGAGAAAAACCGAGAAAAACGACAGCTAGCCACGATGAGTGCGAACTCGAAACAGCTAAGATTTCCATCGGTCAGATAGTTGGTAAGCCTGAGGGCTTCAGGGTACCAGTTGTTTATCGAAAAATCGATCTCCCGAAAGTGAAGTCTTCAAAGAGACAAGATGTGTATCCCAGAATTTCGGCGGCTGTTATCGCGAAAATTTCGGCTTCGCACGAGTACAACGATACGGAAACGAAATAAGTATATTTTACGATAAGAAATATTTTTTTAGGTGTAACATTTTTTAAGAATAAATTTTATACAAACTTTACGATGATTTTCGAAACGTTCAAAAATCTACGAATATATTGCGCTTATTTTCCAAGAGCTCCCACAACGTCTGCTCTTACGATCTCAATTGACACGTCGTTCGCAACGAACTTCTACAGTATTTAAAATTATAAATTATTTTTGAACGAGGAAACATAGTTTTACTTTTTTTTTCGATTAATAAAATGAAATTCATTCATGCAGGATAGAGGCGCCATCGGAAGTTTTCTTTTTTCAGTTGGCACTCTGAGATTTCGCGGAAGCGAAGCATAAGGTGTTATAACGACTAGACGAAAGCTAGTAGTCAGTCAGGAATCTTTTGACGCTCTTGAGAATCTGTCTTGCGTACACTGAGATGAATATGCAGCGATCTGACTTCCCGTTACTGAATACGCCAAGAGCCGATTTTGGTGCCGTCGAGTGGTACGTCTATTTTTGAGTATGAAAGAAAGTGTAATTATAAAAGTGCAATTGAATTAAAAAGTCAATAAAAGAATCATTCACGCCGTGCACAGTACACAAGTACCATATCGGTATAGCAGTGGCGTTTGCATTGCGATTACAAGGGTGGAAAAAAAGTACAGATGCATTCGCTGTAAATGCTCGTTCGAATGCACTATTAAAGTCAAAAATAAACTTTCCCCAATATCAATATAAATAGGCATCTGATACATGAAGTAATTGCTGAAAAGCAACATCCATAAATTTGGTCATTTTAATGAAAAATTCAAAAAAAACTTAAGCAGAGTAAAATAATGTTCGACAACCTCATGACCATTCATCCTCTCCGAATTTCTTCACTTTTTTTTTCTCATCGCCACAATAATGCCCTACTTTCTTTTCCTCCACCTCACTCACGATCAGTGAAATCCTAAAGAGACCCCTGCGCACCCTTAGAAGCGGTATGTCTTTCCGTAATTAGTTTTCGGTCACGTACACCTGCGATTTTCTTTTACCGCCCCATTTCAGGAATATTTTCCACCCTCCATAAGGATATTTGCTTTCCTCTCGAGGATGCTCTTAAAGTTTCCTCCCGATTGAACCTTCTGTGACGTACTTTCTCACAGCAGACTGAATCGAGGGACTCGCCTCTATTGGTTATCTTTTGAAGGCCTGCATGTGACACGCGAAGAAAATAATATTATCTTAATTTTATGAAAAAATTCCAAGACCTTAATGATTGGAAATTACTATGTATATTCAAGCAGTTCGAAGCCTGATAATATTTCCAAAAAATTCGATTTTACTGTCCAACTCATGTTATATTTAATTCTTCATGGTCTACCTCTTAAATACTTACTACCGAGCTTATCTTGAGTACACTCGGAACGAGGCAGACGTAAAAATAGTATTTGACGTATGGCAGTCATACGCACGATCAAAGACTGCATCAGAGGCAATAAAATGCAGAGAGACAAACTTTAGTAGGGAATCGTCAAAATGGAACCTACCTACGTCTACGTAAAGAAACGTGCCGAATTTGGAAGGCAATGTTTCTTTGACAGCTGCGGACCTGTCATCGACGAAGATATACAACCTGATTATCTCGCTTATCAACATTACATAAAACGAAATCCATGCCACGTGGCCAGTCAAAAATCCAAGCAGTATGCAGTGCACGAGGTATTAGTTTTATTCGGTCGAAACACATACCGATATAAATTTTTAAATTGAGAAATAACCTAGTGCTATTCAATTTCAACGAAACATGCCAATTTTCATATTTCACGTAATTCCGTATAATGAAGCTTCGGTCGAACCTCAGACATTTCTCGTGGAATTTTCAACAACCTTTCAGGCTATTAATTATTATTTGACATCGAATTCCATTGAGATCCTTCTTGCCAACATAATATATCCTCTCACTGTGGTTCCCATTATTCGTATGATTTATGTCTTCGCTTTTCTCTAGCTCAAGGTACGCATAGAATAGTGCTTGCATTGTACCCGTTAATCGAATCCTTACTGGGTAACAATGGATTATTATTGGTTTCATGATCTTGGATAATTTTATTTCAGAAAATTAAAAAAAAATAATTTATTACAAAAATATACTTCATCCAACGTACTCCGAAGGATCTTCTGGACGATTTTTATTTAATACGTTATTTACTCCTGCAGGTTCAAGCATCCGTAAATCCTTTAAAGAGCACTGGTATGTTTCATTTCGAAGGCGGATGGCCAAAGGATATTAATCCGAAGGACGAGGAAGCGACGGCACGATTTCGAAGACGAACTGAAAAGGACGATGATTGGGCACTGAAACTTCGGCATTTATTCAGAGTAATTGAATTTTCTTGAAACGTTGTCTATTCGAAAATCAGGTTGGAACGTTTTGGCGGGTTTTATCAATGAAAAATAGTTTTCTTCTATATTTTCAGACCATGGAGCACGGTATTCGGCAAAATAATACTGTTGATATATATGAACATTATTTCGATGATATTGTACCGAAAAATTTGGTAACGCCGCAGAATCTTAGGTATTACGTAAAAAAGAGTTTTTGGTCATTTCTTTATTCGTATTCAAAAAATACAACTTTCTTCTCTTTCGTTACAGGGTGGTTAATGTCTATACCGTTCCTGAATTAGAAAAAGAACCCGTTAACTGGATATCCTGGTCGCCGGATCGTGACACGAAAATAATAGTTTCCTACTGTGTAATGGATTTTCAAAAAATTACCAAAGCACAGGGACACTCTTACGTTTGGAGCATTGGTAGAGATTTTTAGAATTTTTAATAACAACAGTTTAACTGGTTTAAAAATGTTTTTCAGCAAATAGGTATTACTTTGTTTTTTTTTAACAGAAAACCCAAACGTGCCTGTTTCACTTTTAAAAACGTTTAGTCCCTTAGTAGTATCTGAATATCATCCACGTGATTGTATACGAGTGGCCAGTGGCTTAATGACAGGGCAAGTTTGTATTTGGGATTTGCGAAAAAGTAGGAAACCAATTGCATTTTCCAGATTGGGTTCCAGTCACAGGTGAAACTGAATATTTTTTTTTCACGCAAATGAAACAGGACAATTTTTTGAGCAGATATTCCAGCATAATTTTCTTTCACGTTAAAGGTATCCCATATCATCGTTAAAATGGATCCAATCAAAAAATGGTTCTGAATTTTTCACGAGTTCCTTCGACGGACAAGTGATGTGGTGGGACATGCGAAATTTGCAAAAACCAACATCAATTTTGACTTTCGATCTTGAAAATCCAAGAAATCCAAATTTGGATCATGCCTTCGGTGTATCATGTATGAATTTTGAACCGACAGTAGCCATGAAATTTCTAATTGGCTTAGAAAATGGCGTTACCATAAGTGGATCCAGAAAATCAGCAAACCCGGAGGAAAAAATGTCCCTACGGTTTGATTCCCATTACGGTCGTGTAATTTCAATCGACCGAAACCGATCGATTCCAAAATGTTTTTTAACTATCGGTGATTGGACAGCTCGTATTTGGTCCGAGGACACAAAGGAAGGCGGATTGGTATCAACGAGGTATGATGCTTTAATATATGAAAAAAATCCAATTTTATCTATAAATTCATAAATCAAATATGGCTGCATGACTGTAACGAGAGTTCAGTAAAATTACGGAATAAACTTATTCGTGACAGGCACTTCAAAAAGTTCCTGACTGGCGGCTGCTGGAGCAAATCGAGGCACTCATTATTTTATACCATCAATCGAACGGGTCATCTTAAATCTTGGGATCTACTTCAAGATCTTCAAACACCAGTGACGTCATTGCGTTTATGCAACGATCTCCTAACTGCCATAACGCATCATGAGGATAAACCCATAATGGCGATTGGCAGTACTTCCGGTAACGTGTATCTGGTAGAAGCTTCCGAAGGTCTCGTAAGATTTTCAAAAGATGAAAAGAGTAATTTTGTTACAGTGAGTTTGTGGTTCATATATACTCTGTCAATTAGGAAAAACATACCTATATCGTTTGGTGGATCGAAATACTTAGTTATTGCGTCAATTTGTTTGTTTTGAAAAAAAGTTAAATTATTATCGTTATTTCATTGAATTAGTAGTTCATCAATTATGTTCGATAACTTTCGAAGTTTAATCATCTCCGGACTAAAGTTTCCTAGGGATTTTCTAAGGCTTCCAGCAAGTTTTCCTGCACGACAACTTAAACTACCGCGAAGACGTTCTTAAGTCTTCGCCACACGTTATCACAGAATCCCTAGAGAACTTTACCGACCGTAACGATTTGCCAGTATTAGTAAATTTAATTAGATGGCTCAAAGTTTTGGGCGAGATAAGTGAGAACTTTTTTTTTCGAAATTCAAAACCTAAATTCGAGTACATGTATATAAGCCCTAAATTCTGAATCGACAGTACATCGACAGATGTTCCCGTTTCGCAAAGGCCGTGGATGTGCGTCGAAGGGAATTGAAATTGTATCGAAGAATGACAATCCAGGAAGATAATAAAAGAAGAGAACTTGAGAAAAGATTGATTTCCGAAATGAACAAAGACAAAGGAAAGTCAATTCATGAAAAGAAAGATAAACTTCGAAATAAGGAGCACCATCTCATCGAGTCACAGATTCAAAACGATCCAGAATTGCTCAACGCTGAAAAGGCATACTTTCGAATAATTGACGAGGTAACTTTTTATTGCCACGAGAAACTGTCTCTATTAAAATTGCCATTTAACGTTAAAAACATACCCGCAGGAACTTTCGAAATTCCATCAAATCGTGGATCTCGATGATGACTTCCGAGCAAAGGAGCACTCAAAAGTTACAAGGCACATCAAAGATCGAAGGATTACTGGAAACTTGGAACTTCAAAAAGCGAGATCACATAAAAAGAGTGATTCTCCAAAATACAAAAATGAAATTGTAATTTTAAAAAAATCAAAAGTATCGGATATTCAAAACACTCAGGAAGTGCATGACCCGATTAATTCGAACGAAACTTCGAAGTCACAAATTTTGAAAGCAGCTGCAACAAAAACAAAAGTTAAAGTGCTACCAGGTCCTTTGAAGATGCCACAAAAATTGAAACCGCTGTTAAGCTCAAAGATTTGTAAAGCTCCTTGCGCAATGGAAATTTGCTGTAAGGACATTTCATATAAGATCAAGAGTAAGAAGCAGCAGGATAAACAGGATGAGGAATTGTTAAGAAACTTGACAGGGAAGCAAGAGCCGGATGTCGAGATGAAAACCTGGAGAAGGATACCTGCTGGTTTAGGATCGTCAGAAACCACCGACTCGTTATTTACACAGGACGAGAAGATGGAGATCCTGCGAAATATCTCAGCGCCGCCAGAAAAAATGACACAAATATTTACAAGACGTGACATTGTCAACAAAACTGAGCCCTACTGAATAGATAAGCGAGTCGGACGCTACCTGTATCCGGAATTCTCAATTTGGTTCACCGACAGTCGCAGTAATTATTATACACATACGCGATAACGCATCGAATCTCCACACAGCGAGTTATCAGAAGAAACTTTGTTGTTGAAATATTTTCTATTAACAATAGGAAAATAGGTGTATGTACATTATAATATTATTATCACCATTGCCATTACTATTGTTACCAATAAGCTTCCGAGTTATGATTCTTTAGTATATTATCCGGCATTTGCAATTCATCAAATATTATAAATTATCGATAAATTCCGATATATCCAAAATGAACTCTTATGGCCGGGTATCGAAACGGAACTGGCTTATATCGACATAAAGAGACGCTTTCCGGTGTTGGATACCGGAAGTTCTCTCGAGCACCTCTAAGTCTCACGTTTCCGGTGGTATCCCAGATATCCGCAATTTTTCACATTGGAAAACCAATGCGGTATGTATAGTCATTGAGAAAATGGTATCGCTGCCGTGTACCTAGCTAGATACCGCATGCACATTTTAAAGAAACGACACCGATGGGATTGCATTCTGCGAATCTCATGGGTTGCGGTTGCAGTTGCGATCTTTCTGTAAAAATTCTCTTGATTTCGCCACCTTCTGCCGTCTCTACCTTTTGCAGTCTCCGGTATTCAAAGTCTTCACCCTCTTCCCGTCGCCTGCGTAGCACGTGATATTTTCATCTCTCAAAGTGACTGAGGCTTTTGTCAAATTCCAAAGAAATCCGAACTACTCTTTTCCCTTCATTTTCAAATTGCCCGCAGTCTTTGGTGCCGGCGAAAATATTTCGCAAGACGTTGTTTCACATTAGCTGCCGAGAGGATCTGTGCCTGGAGCGACGATTGTATAAATACGGTATATACGTAATTTTGAAAATCCATACAAAAAATTATGAAAGCAGCTTACGTGTACAAAAACATGAAGACGACTTATCCTTTGGAGAGCCTGAAGACGTTATATCGTATCAAAGATGGCATCTGACATATATGATTTGTATCTCCTGAAATGAAAAACTTTTTTCAATATCCATTTTCTAAGGTTTTTTAAGGTCGAAGGAACCTGCGCTTGGTAATAATAAAACATGAATAAGACACGTGCAATTAAGTTTTCGCAGAAACTCTCGAATATCAAAGAATGACTCGTATGTTAAGTATAGGAGTAAAAAAATACGAGATACACAAAAATATCGAATTACGAAAGAAGGACGAGATAAAAAGCTTAAAAGATGTTGAAAGAGTAAGGTTGAGATGTCTGGGGTGGGCTATGACGATTTCGAGATCGAACAAAAGGAATAAAGAGCACGAAGGACTCGTAAAAGGGCTCGTGTAACTATGGACCAGATATCTCGACTCGGACGTTGTACTCCCGTACGTACTACGATACGATACTCGCGAACGCAGTGCCGTATCAACTGCTTCATAAATAAGGAAAAAATTTCTAAGCAGGAACTATCAATATTATTTTATATGGGTCTATTTTGCGCACGCATAAATGGCAAAAACAATTCCTATAGAAATCATAATATTCTTCCAATGTTTTGTGTAGTTGAAAATCGTTAAATATATTCAGAGATAGAAAAACGGGAGAAAACGAAGGCAAAGAAAAATGAAGAAGCTGTATGAAAAGTATTTAGAGAGACACATGGAGAAAGGTGGGAGTGTGGGGTGGCGGGGGAGGCTTCTAATCATAAATAAAAAAAAAGACGTTTCAGATCGAAGCGAAGAATTTTAAAAAGAGGACGGAGAATATGATATTATGCAAAAGGAAGAAAATAGAATCGGATTGGAATCTAAAGCTGAGGTCACTCTGAAAGCTGGACCATCTAGTCCTCGAACTAGCCCTCCAGTAAAATTACGGCCCTGGCAAAACGTTTGGCGCAATTCCAACTGGCGAATCTCGGACTGGCGTACGCGAAATCTCGTTTACTACTAACTGTGCCTTATATTACTATATAAACCTCTATATAACTACTACCGCCACTACTACTACTACTGCTTTTGTATTGTAAGAGAGCATAAGAGTATACTCGTCGGCGTGCGTGTGTATTCGGTTCTGTAAAAATAGGATATCCACTGATACGCGGTTACCGGATGAATTTTATTTTTTCCCCTGGACTCATCGCTTTTCGTAAAAAATAATCCGTCATCTCCATTAACTTCTGTGCCTGTAGCGCGCGTTCGGTACAGTAAGCGAAAAAAAAATCAAATTACAGGAAACTTGATCGGTCCCACAAAATACATCAGATTGGTTTTTAACTGTAGACCGATACCATTTTTCATTGAAATTTATTTCGTGTGCACTGGCAATGCGCAATGTAGGATAAATCCAACTATCCAGTGCGACTCGTGAGAGGAATCGGAGTTCGTCGAAAATCAATTTTTACAGTGAAAAAAGAGAAGGCGAAACGACACTGGCGTATACAGATAATACGCGAGTATAATATAACTCCGTTTCATGCCAACAAAAAAAAGATATAGTCGATCCCATTGAAAAAAATAGTTGCCTGATATTGACATTTGCGAAGGGAAAAAAATATAGTGTTTACCAGGGTGGGGGGGGTTATAGAAATCGATATGACAACCCTGCCGACGGCGATGGTGCATCGCCAGAAGCTTTCAGTGGTTCTTGAAACGAGGCTTGCAAGTACAAGGGCTTTCCTCAACTGCTTTTCGTGCTTTGTTCTTGTCTGGCGAGGTCGACGTTTATACACGCCGGCTCACTTTCCAAGGTGGGAAATGGGAGACGCTACCGAAAAGAGGGATAGTGGTACTTTCATTCGAAAAGCACGTACTTTGACACACTGAGACACAGAGACGCACACACGTGCGCAGTTCGAGAAATAGGAAAAGAGCGAGAGAGAAAGAGGTAGTCCATCAAAGTACTTGGGACAGGCAAGTTTACAGCGAAACAAAGAAAGAGAGTGGTCCTGTGAGTGCTCGGCCATTTTTTTTTGTATATACGCATACTCGGCTTTGCTTTTGGTCTCTCTCTCACTCTCTCTGTCTTTCTCCCCCTTCACTCTGTCGTAGCGACACTTATTAAAGAGAAAATTTTAATGGAGCTTCTCACTGTTAAATTCCACGAAAATCATTTCCTGTCCCCGCAGTCATATTTTATTTGTTTCATTATTTCTCATCTCCTTATCTACTGCTAATAAAAGTTTCTTCATAAATTCTTGCCTAATACCACATTTCCGTTTAGTCCACTTTTCCACACTTGCCTTTACTTTCCTAGATTTAATGTAAATTTTTCGATCATCTATTTCAGTATTTTTATTTACCCTCATATCTTCATACAAATATTGGCTATTTCCATAAGATGCAAACTTCTCATAAAATATTGTCACTATAGCTGTGACCTATTGTTCTCTTTGAATAGATTGACTTGTTTGCAAAAAATATGTAAAGATCGTGCTCGACCGCCCGGGCCAGACCCGAACCCGGGGGATTTCAAAGTCAGTGACCATGGCCACGTACCACCTCAGCAAGACTTCCTTCCGGAATCGACACGGCACACAGGTTGTCGCATGACATTCAGCATCCATCGGACTTATGGACCAACTCATCCATGATGGTTCCGATGAATCCACACGTGTGTGTTTTTCGGCACAGGAGCACGATGATGATCTCACCACTCGGTCCACAGCCTCACCAACAGAAAGTTGGTCCAGTCACTGCGTTTAGTTAAGCACTGATTTCTCCCCCTTTGTGGCTTATCAATAATAAACACCAAACCGCTAATCCAGGCTCCCACGGGCCACAACAATACCAGAGTGACAATTGAATAACATCAATGAATAAGAAAAATATATCTAATATTTGTTACGCTGATAACACCCTCTAAATACCTTCTGCCATTTACCGTTATCAAGAATTTTCTCATTAAAATTCATATTACCACGAAAAATCATTTTTCTCCAAACATGATCTCCACTAGGATTAGGATATCTGCGTCGGAGCAGATTACGCGAGATTCCTATTAGCCATTATGTATTCATTGGAATTGGACTGCGTTTTCTTGATAAGATATTTGCACTCTTAGGGACACGAGAAACGTTTCAGCATTACAGAGAGCAAGTCTTAGAGTTCAGGCTATATAGATTCAATATTGTACACTATATAGGAAATGATATATCAGGTGTGTGGATATAGAGGTAGGTCTTGATCAGGAGTGCTTTTAGCTCGAGAGCTTTAGTATATCTAACTATATATGGTTTCCATGTCGCTCTGTGCATAAATGAAAGCTAAGGTGAATATATTTGCTTGAAGATTTCTTGACAGCCAGCTGTCAGAAACGAAGTCTCCGAGTGATCCGAGCGAACGGTCGATGAAAAAAGAAAATTGTATTTGGCTCTGTCAAATAACTTTTTCATATTTTCTTATCAATATTGATAATTTTGCGAAAAACTGGTATCGTTGTTATTTAATTATTTCGGCGATACGACGAAAGATTGCATAATTATTATAATTCATCTTTCTTTGAAAATCGTTAAAGAGCGATCAAGATAATGCAACGAAGTAGATTTTGACGTTGTCGCGATAACATCGAATTGCAATTGATTACGACCAATAATGGCTCCCTTTTGTAACTACCCACGAGTGCAGCCTTTCATAAGCGAGATCATCCCTGTGGGTTGCATCGTTATCTCATTAAAACACCGCGTGTAAAATATAAACGTTTAAATGACGCAATCTCCAAAGAGAAACAATTAATTTTAATCACGCACCGCTGAAATAAAGATTTGTTCTTTGAAAAAAAATGTTCTATTATATTATTATTCAAATTTTCAGAATTTCATCTTTACACACGTGCTTCCGTGCGCCAATAATTTTTTTCCAATATCTTTAGCAGACTAGACAATATCTACATCACCAAAGTAAAAGAAGACTCCCTGAATGGATATTGATTTTACGATTTTTAATATCGCCCAGTACAATTTACCACATAAAAAATTTCGTTAAAAATACGTGTAATACTTTAAATGCAAATATATCTACTATACCCTGCAGCCAGCAATGATATTACTTTGGTAAGTCTTCTTCGTGGAAACGTCTCGTACTTTTTATCGTTCTATAAAAATTCTAACAATTATATTAAGCTATGGATAGACTGGTCAATGCTCATACACATTTATTCTTTTATCACAGAGTCAAGAAGATATTTATTTAAAAGAAAACTATCGTCTATCGGAAACAGTACAATAGTACAATATTCGTCCCTGTGAAAGAATTCAATGACAGGACATCGGACTTTTATTTTAAGTTAAACTAGAATAGGTTAGTCAGCTCATAGATCGGGTAAGGTTTGGTTTGGGTGGTTCTTACTCGGTTTGCCGTAATAATTCATCGAAATGTGGGCGCAAGGCAACCTTTAGCTACGGGAAATCGTGTCTGGCTGCCAGCGCCAGGAGAAGGTCCTTAAAGTGGCTGCGGAGTGGTAATTTAACAGAGGTTGGGTAAGTAGACAGGGGATGCAAAGGGGAGGATACTTTCAACTAACTTGGCAACACTGTAATTCTTCCTTGCTGATACTTGCTAATACAATGTCTTTTTATTCAGATTTTTCTATCTCATAATGCTTTTCTAGATAGACAAGCACAACATTGATTCTACACAATGCAGGAGAAGTTTGAGCTATGTGTCAGCACGATCATTATGTTAATATTTAGTGATTAATTTTTTTAAAGTTTAACAACAAAAACTGAGAACCAGTAGAGTATCAATATCATTCGATCATTCGATATCATTAATAATATTTAGTTTTACCGGCATTAAAGGTAATATTTATTCTATGGTAATTAATAATGATGCCATGTTCATTTATCATGCGCTGCCTATTGACTAAGGCATCAATAAAGACAATAGCAATATTATCATTTGCTGCGTATACATTTATAATAATTTTTAATCTTTCTATAACAATCCTAAAAAATAACGTCGATGACAGCAAAAGAGTGAAATTGCTATATAAATAAATATTAACAAGAAGAAAAGGGCCATTTACGTATATCGTAAAATTTATATTCTTGCCCAGTGATTTCTCAATGAAAGTGTTAAGCGAACACATTACTATTGATATACGTGGTTATATGGAAAAATAGAATATTACTATTTACGAGAGATTTTCTCGTATCTCCACCTCATTGCGTAATACCACGTATTTGGATGGATAGAGCAATTTTATAAGAAATTGCACTGAAATATCTTTCTTTATTTCGCATAAACCATACGATCGAATTAAGGCAGCGAGTATTGCTTAAAATTTCGCAACCGACGTATACGAAAAAAGTCCACGATTACTGTAGGAGCAGTGAAATTTTACAAGTTTGTGTAACTCGCTTGAAGATTTTTTAATTGCTATTTGAAGTTTGCAAAATAAAAATGCCATTTATAAATAAGCGATTACCGCCTTAACTAAGCTTCGTATTGTCTCCGTCTTTGTCATTATAAATTATTTACCGTCAACTTTCGGGGTGGGGGGGGTTCAAGTGCCAGGGGATGTTCGTATTCTGATTTTCCCGTGAAAAGCAAATTGGCCTTAACGAGAGAGTCTCAATTATCGAGATGACCGAGGGGTTCGGTTATAAATATTTTGATGATCGATTGGACGACGGGCGAAAAGCTTTAAAAGTTTTATCAGGGTGTGACACAGGGTTTCCTTCCGAAGAATCAATTGTCGCCCAGGTTGACAAATTACTTTATTGTTTAAACAATCTTTGCGTTAAGCCTGGAGCCATAAAGTCAATATCGTCCGAAAAGTTTGTTTCGTTATTACATGAAAGGAGATTAATTTTATTTGCTGGATATATTTCATCGCGACAGTGTAATCCCCAGCGTGGATATTATTATTATTATTGTTCACGGATCATTTCTAACTAAGTAACGTACATACAGGGTGGCGAATATTTGTCGTTCGTGCCCTAGCTGAAACGTGTACACGTTCGTGGTACGAATAAAGGTGACAGAATGACATATGAATGGGGTTTTATTCTCCCCAATCTCGCACCGTGAACACATATGCTCCTCTGGCAATAAGCGGTGACATTGGCAACCCTAGAAAAGGCACCCCAACATTCCGCACGGCTAAGTAACGGCTAGCCCCTCAATGCCTTTTATTCCTGTAGAAAAGAAGGCTAATGGCTCAGAAATTATTATACGGCTGACAGAAATCCTCTGGTTCCGCGTGTTGTTACCATTATGGCTGCACTTTTATTCTATAAGAGTTCCTTGCCTTACGCGACCTCTGGGCATTTAATCGTGAATCGCGCTGCTCTGATGCATTTTCACTCGCCGAACGAAATCTAGTGACATTCAACACCCAGGGATGTTTATTGATTTCCAATATCGACGAGTCAGTTTGGTGAATTAAGGCAAGTATTGAATTCGAATAAGCATTCGTTATAATCATTTTAAAAATTTATCCGAATGCAGTCTGCCCGAACAGAGTCTATCTACGTGCACCGGAAATGCAATTTCTGAGGAAATTTAGTTCCACTTATGCCATATTGGCGCATATACATATTGGTTCACTCTTGATCAACCAATGGCGGCGTTATTGACTTGCAATACTCGCGGACCAATTTAATCCGGTATTGTCCACGAGATTACGTGTGTTATCACTAGTTGGTAATCCTCGATTGTTCCACGGGTACCTGCAGTCATGTTGCTGTGCCCGGCCTATAAGTCGGATGCAATTATCGCATGGGAATAAAAATTTCAGATTACATTGACAGTGCCTTCAGTAAATTTATACAACGGTTCAAGCGATTTTCCGTGTATGAACGGTTTTCATTTTGATCGACAAAATTTAATCCGCAATTTATGAAATATATATACATATATACAACTAATATTCATACTAATGATTATTTTTATATAAATTGGATCCTGCTCGTTTTATACATCATTATAATAGGCATCCCTATCGTCTGTCGTATATATCGTTATTAATTAAAGGAATAATTACATTTAGATACTCTGTATGACGCAACCGTAATTCTGTGGTCTCATTATTATTTCGCATGTAAAGTGCATTAATAGTATCTGATAATGGCCACCGAACAACCGTGACTCCCAGTATCCCAGGACAATGTTTATGCAACCCCGTTGCAACAATATTGCGTTTCAACAATGCCTGCATGCATTACATTCAATCTCAAGCGCTGCACCATGACGTAGAATGCATTTCTTTACTTCTTCCTGCATTTGTCAAAGCTACGCTGCATTACATAAATGCGAGATGCATTTACAACGAAGCTTACGAGCAGCGTAAACTTTTTCAGTCAAATTCAATATTTTCGCCGTGGCATTAAATATCGTGCAGTTTACCCAGTTGCTGTCTTCCTTGAGCTTCACAGCGTTATTATGCATGTCCGATCTGATGCATCTGAGTTCAAAATATAAAATACCACTGTCAGACCACCTTGCTTCAGAGATCGAATAACAAATTCACTAGACTGGCCACATCAATAGATTTTCAATAATCCCTGATACGCGGTATCTCAGAAATAAACAATTTCACAAAAGCCCATTCTTTATGCTTCGTTACTAAGTAGATTTTCAATAGTCCCCGATACTTAGTATCTCAGAAATAAAAAATTTCATTGGAGTCGCTCTTTATGCTTCATTATTAAGCAAAGCCTCGTGCATATCTTCTGAAGGCATATAAACATTCACTTTATAATGTCTGTAACGATAAACAATTCTAATGGTCCCCTGTAAAATTATCTAACTAATGTATACAAGCCATTAAAAGAAAATATCGATATTACGTACATTGACTGTAAGAATAAAGCGTTGAAGCCATAATAAATTATTTAATCACGCGCTTATCAGTGCACTACCGCAATTTGGCTCATTATCGTCACATTGTATTCCACTGCATTGAACTGTAGATCGAATAAAATAAAAAAAGTGATTTAAGGTCAAATTGACAATACCGTCGTCGGACACACTAATTTCCCATCGATGATTCGCAGTTGCGAGTTTCCCAGGTCTAACATGGACGATCACACATAAGTGCAACGATAATTGTTTACGCATCGTTAAGTGTGCACAAGGCGAATGCATTTTCGACGAAAATAATTAAATTCGTGTCGTCCATCATTGACAGATACTGCAGCTGCCATCTGTTGGTCGATATCATTTTTCCTTACGTACTCGAATGAAAATGCACTTTTTATAGATTGCGCACAAGTGCATCAATGGCACTTGCGTATCGTTCACAATCGTGGCAGCTGCGCTCTCGATGCACGAGAAAGTTCAGTGCAAACCCTTGGGGGGGGCGGGGGGAGGGTGAGGGGGGGAATTAATGCGATACTATGGGGTTTGTTATACCTATCCCCAAGGGAGATCCCACCCCACGACCAAGCCCCTACCTATTTTTAAGCCCATGGCCATTTCCACTTATGAGCATACACAATGAAGCTCTCGGATATACACGGAAAGCCACTGTACTACACGCTGTAATGACTTTGCTGCCGCGTGAAATTCCATAACGAATGATGCGATTGACTTTTTTATAATTACTGTTCTTTTCAAATAAGAACCATTGTGATTCATTTTTCTTTAATGTTTCTACTAGAGTAGGATTTGCCGATCAACCAGAGACTGCTAATGATCGGCCCAATGTTTATATAACGATTCTTGGCTTCTTTGTGGTAGAACCAGAATATAAATTGACCGATCTTGAAGGTGCCGATTTGAGACCAATGTTCAAACTGATATTAATTCGCCAAATATTGTTATCCTTATGCTGGGTCGACCTTTGAACTCCCATTGATTCGCTAATATATGGTTTGTTGACCCTTGACTACACTCGCGAAACTCGAGAAAAACGACTACTACGGCAATGGGGTACATTTGTACCCCGTCGATGTAGTTAAAGGTCAAAGCTAGACCGAACGTCAATCTATCATTTATTAACCAATCCTCGGTTCGCCAATATCGGTGAATTCGTGGAGCCATCATTTGTGAAACGATCTTTGGTTTGCCAATGTTAAACCGATCATCAGACCACCATGTCCAGCCAGTCAATGGTTTACCAATACAGCCAGACCTCAGTATCTGTCCCCTTAGACCCTGTCTGAACTCAATCGCTGTCCGTATATCAGGCTCTGTCTTCACAAAAGTGTCGTACGAATGCGTAACGAAAACCCCGTGTCTTATTTATGTACCTAGCCCAACCTTCACACTCCTGGTTAGCAAAATCTCGAAGCGAGTCTAGTCTAGAGACGAGTGCTACTACACCAAACTCTCGTAAGTCGCTTTTTGCAGGTGATCCCGAAGATCTAATTGATCATGTAGAAACTGATTAAAAAATTGGTGCGCCTCTTGTTAAATTTGCTTCTACAGCCCTGCAAAAGATAATTTTCATTGGTCGAGCATAATATCGTGATCTTCGGACAGGGACTGATATTTGGTCGGGATAGGGACTGAAGTTTGATTGTACAAATCTGATATTTGATCGAACGCTGGGTTTGCATTGAAGACCGACCCTAGGCTTAGACAGGAATCCAAGAGTAGGCTTATGTCGAAGACCAATTCTCGGCATCGACACCTAACCCAATCCGGACTAGAAACTGAGGTTGCTAATCCAACTGAATCCACCTGTTACTAGCAGACTTAGCTAACGATGGATGTTAACCCGAGACAATATAGAAGATTTTTAGTACAAATTATTTGCGGACCTTTTCCTACGGACTACTCAGGCAAATATTACTTGTAAATAATTGCAATATACATGATTGCACCTCAAAGTGAAAATAAATTAATGCAAAGAACGACAGTTGATAGGACTTATATCCATCGACCCCTCGGTTCTCCTTTGCAATGTATAACCTGTAACAATTTCTTTTTAGCTCTTCTGTACCAAGTTTTTTTTTTCCCGTGATCTCACTCGACCAAGTTAACGAGCCAATATATGAGACTGAGAGTGGGAGAGAGAAGAATGACATGTCTCGCCGGAATTGACGTCTGGGTTCCCTCTGGTGTAGAACATTAGAGCGCAAAAGATCGTGGAAAATGGATTCGGCCTCCCTGAAAGCCTTAGGAAAGCCCTATGGGTCCTTACGAGTCCTATAGGACCCTATCAACTTGTTACGAGTCCTAGCGCGTCCCTTTTACTCTCTCATGCTCTCCTATCTTCCACAGCCTAGTAGCATAGCCGTTCCCCTCCAGCCTTATGTACCTCCGGTATCTCTTCCCATCTCATTCTGTTCGTAGTCACACCACCCTCGAGTTGTGTGCTAGCCAGCCCCTAGAAACACACCGGAGGCTCGTGAAATATGGTTAATCTAGCAAAAGATATTAGGTTTACTCTTGGATTAGGGTTCTTGCTGTGGAGACCGCTTTCCGTTCCAACCTAACTTCACGGGGGATGACGATAATTATGAAAAAGTTTTATTCTCGATATACGCGTGTATAACGATGTAAGAGATCGATACAATTTTCAAAAGACGTTAAAATCGTTGTACAGCCAGGTATACGATAAGGACAGGTGAATTTTCATTGATGAGTACGCGAATGGAGATTTCGTATGATATTCAATGACGCACGTGAGTACAGTAATTTGACGTTTCATGGTGTCAGTATTAATGACGTAGAGATATTAAATATTTTACATGAAATTTTCAAGCTTTTGGGCGACTTCGCATTTAGAAACATATCAGCGACAATTAATATAATCCCATCGAACTCTGTGGCACCTGTCAGATTACTATAGAGAAGGAGGCAGTTTGATTATTAATTTTATCAAAATAACTGTCTGCTATGCAGTCGTACTGCACGTATGCGGTGATTAAATATATCGAATTTTATTGATTTCATTTGAATAAATTTTCAGTTTAGTATTTTCGCTGCGCCTCTCCCACGTATTTATCGATTTCCAGTGAAGCACGTGCATACGTAGTATAAACCAATATGGAACAAAATTTGAGTCAGCAATCTCTTTTCTTTTTTTTTTCTAATAAAAGCTTATGGCCTTTTTCACAACGTTATTTATATTTATGGGCTGTTACTTACCCAAACTTTGGTTATGACTGTCAAACATAACTTTCCGCACTCACCTGAAATGTCAAAGAACAGAAATAACTATTTATGCTTTACACGGTGTAACTAAAATAGGCGATGCGTTAAAAAGAGTATTTTCGAAAAACATTCACCTAAAATCACAATTATCTATTTGAACTAAGGTAAGTGTCGAGTGACGATGAGCCTATGGAATTGTATATATCGAAATGCCTTTTTCGAAAAGTCCTCGTAAGCTTTGGTAAATCCCGAAATTTCCCTCTGTGTCAAACTTGATAACCTGAATAGCCCCATAAGCACGGTATACGCGTATTCGTTTTATCGGGTGATAGAATCTTGTGATCCGCTTTCGAATCCTACAGACTCCAGTGCGAAAATCTCTATTTTTTTTAATTAATACAGTTTAGGTTTACATTAATCGGCTTACAAAATCAATTCGGATCGAATTCCAGTTCGACAAGTAAACAACGCGATCCCGAATATTTCCATTAAGGTATTTCGGGTGTTTTTATATTTTTTTCATTCTAGATTTCTCATTCGACTGAACACTTTCTGTCCATAAATGAAAAAGATAACGAGCATAGGGCATATGACTAGCCTTGCAAGATAAGGGCGATACAAAATTTCAAAAAAAGAAGAAAAATAAGAGAGTGCGTTATCGATAACGCTGAAACGATTATACAACGCGATTCCCCTAGTGGAGAATCGTATATACATGTGTGCGTGTATATACATATATATATAAAAACACGTATTCACATATTTACAAGGAAATCATCCACGTGTCTACGTATAATCCAATTCTCATCTCGTAGTGCAATAATGCAATTCCATTTACCGGAGAAAATACGTATAGCACTTTCTTTATGCAAGAAATTTGAAATTCACCAAGAACTTCCGGAGGATTCGTTTCTTTTCTTTTTTTTTTCATTTGCATTTCTTTTCTTTTCTTTCCTTCTCATTCGTGCTCGGTTCTCTCGTGTCGCCTCGTAAAAAGTTTGATTAACAGGAGCGTTACGCGATTGGACACGACTCGGTCCACGATGTACAGAGACGAAATACATTTTACGAAGATACAACGTAGAATCACAGATAAATAATCTTATGTACTTACAATAAAGAAAAGAGACATATATATTAGGTACCAAAAGTACTATAATTATTACAAAATTTCCAGCGAACGGATCTCTATGTATAGGAGGCTTGTTAAATGTTAGACTCCACCTACAACACATATTTTAATCCAATTGCTGAAAAACTTTTGCCTCTGTTCGAAGTAGCAGTACCTTTAGCATTATTATTTTTTTATTCGATTTTCCGCCAACAGAGTAAAAAAATAGAGCAACGTCATTACGAGGAAAAATAATTTTTATTATTTTCTCAAAAGCTTAGATCTTTCATTTTTATAAAGCAAAACGTGAAGCGAGCTGTCTATTATTTTTACACATCACTGACGTAGTAGCCGAGTCGTCGCTTCGGTTTGCATTTATGTCTTTTAGCTTATAAACCCGTAAATCACACACGGTTATTTTAGTATTGAAACAAGTAGTACAACTCCACGGTAACGCCTGACATAACGTGAGAATACTAAATTAATTTAAAAGCAGCTTCGTTGCTGAAATTACCAAACGCACAAACGATTTCTACTAATTGTCAATGAGAGCGTCAGCAACGAGTAATTTTCTAATTATTATTAACGTTCACGTACTTTATTAACAGCGCTTCGATTGCATGTAATTAGCAATCGTTGTCTGACCACCGAGTCATTGGTTCTACTTGAGACAGGTAATTTTACAAAATCAACTAACGAAAGGGGTGCATCGTTAACAATTTCACAAAACTTCCGTCGCTAATTACGAGGAAAGTACTAATTGAGTTTCCATCGAGTCTTGTTAAAATGTAATTAGTCCCTGGTGCATATGGTTTTCCGTTAAGAAGTACCACGCTGAAATTTACATTAGACCTCTTGCTTCTTCTTTTGCCACTTTATACAATTCGGACAGACTGCAAGTGACAGTTAAATATTCGAGGTTTCGATAAAAAAAATTATTTACAGTCATAACCAATTTAAACATTTGTATCGGCACTTCAGTTATACAAGCAATCCCATGTTACCTTTTTTCCGTAATTTATAAATTCACATCATTCGGGTAACAGTAATCGGTTTACGATTTATAATTTTGCCTTGCAGTCATAATTATCAGATAAAGACAGCCTACGGCTTGAGTAGGTCCGACCTGCTCCGTCGTCATCCTTACAAGGTCTTGGTTATCAACCCCGTATTGATCGTGCGACGTTATAACGTCGCTGTCTCAAATTCATCGAATCCACAAACAGCGAATCATTTATTGGACACCTTATATAGAGGCACGGTTCCCAAGGAAAGATCTATAAACCCAATCGACATGATTTTCGAAAGCAGACACACGGTACAGCTATCTGTCAATCGATCAGAGCTTTTCTAAACATTGCGTTAATTATCTGTTTCCCATGTAGCTAGAGTCTCTGCAAGAGACGTCCTATGGTCTATTGTGGTTTACCACGTAGCTATCAGATCTACACTATAAAAAGTATCGTATTGCCGATGCGTCTACTGTAGTCTACTGTAGCAGGCGTATACAGTATTAGAGTACCTATACATCAAGCTCGGTGAACAAAAGACGGCTGATCTATGTATACTAGAACGAAGCGAGGCTCACCTTTGAATCGACCTAATTACATCGCAACAATTGCATCATGCTGATAGGAGCCTGATGCGATAATTCGTTGCACCGATGCACTTGTGGACTTTTGAACCGCAAATATTATTCTGCCAATGACAATTGCACGAATTGCACTGACTGGCATTTGATGCGTTCCTAGATTGAAATTGAAGGTGAATGGAGGACGCGACGACCAAGCGAGCCTCGGCGTCTGGCAGACGGTAGATGGGCCAAGGAGATTACCAGGACATGGGATGCAGCATTTGACATTTTTATAGTTGCAGTTGCATTAGGTGCATCAACGTGAATCCCAGCTTGCGCAACGGCCATTAACGGATTCAGCCAAAAGTACTTTATCGTTACGGAAATGCAAGGGGGGCCTCGGTGCAATGTCCCGCGATTTCGTACTCTTGGATGCGTATCCGGTGCCGAGTGCATTATATACGGTTAAGACTGGAAATTATTGTCCAATAAAGCAGAGTAAATGCACTCGAGTATCGATTAAATGCAGTTTTACGAGTATAAATGAAATTTATTCCTTGGATTTTTAGCAACAGACATACTTAACCTTACCGAACCTTTGCTTGCGCTTTATTCCAGGATAAACCATTTAATAAGTGAGGAAGTGACCAGAACAATTTTTTTTTTATTTTGACATACAGTTACCTATATTTTGTATACCGTGTATATATATCGTGTCATGCTGATGAAATTAAATGACTGATTGTAGAAGGGAAAGAAATGATTTTAGTCCTGAGCGTTTCTACCTGACGATGGCAGCACTAATCTATTACTCCGTTAAACCAGAGTAAAAAAAAATTTCTATATTATAGTAGTAATTTGCTAGGTGTTATGCAATTGGGATTGCTAAATATTTCATAAGATTCCAAGTATCCCGTTAATGTAATGAGAGGTAGCGAACGGTCGGTATGAAAATGTAGGAGCATCGAATTTCTACAAAAGACTGCGGTAACAATAACGCTGATGAAATTTGCGAATTTTTATAAGAGGATGCAAAGTACTTGCCATTACGTGCACAAAAAGGTATCGCGTAGAGAAATAAAAAGAAATAATACGTTTCATTGTGATCTTAATCGAGTCTCGAAATTGACAACGTTACAGTAATGAAACGTGGAATGTGAATTTCTCACGCTCGAAAAACATAATAATTTTTCATCTACGTACCCCAGATGCACCGAATGCAATTTCGAACTTTAATCTAAAGGTTTTTTTAATTGCATTATACAGCGAACCTATGCATAACGAACATGTTTTTTGGTTTAAAATATTGTATAAAATAAATGAATGAAAATAAATTAAACCTATGTTTCATTTTTAAACGACTATCCGGCATCACGCTATCAAAATACAAATATTTGTTCTCAGGTAGATTTTTTCTCTTCTCGTTTTCCCTTCGAAGTCATTTCTCTTTCCCTTTGTACGCTGGAGCGTAGTAGTATTAACTCGAGCACGCGTCATTTACGCCATTACTTGACAATTATTTGAATTGCATATGGATGAAATCGCCAGAGGCGACGCTCCTGTGATTAACCACGTATTTCAGCCAACACTGCGGCGAACGTGTATCGCGCGAACAGATTTCCTTAATCTGATTTCACTTGGTTTGTCCAAATTTATTTTCATATCCTCATATTTCCTGGCCACAAATTCGGTCTTTTTGCGCTATTATTTTATTATTCATTGACTCTAAATCCTAGTTTACGTATCGGACGACCACAGGTACCCTTTTTCGTTAGCAAAAAAAAGTACCAAGCGAGTAACAAATGGATGCACAGTAACTCATCCAAACCTTTCGTTATCCCGCGAGATTTTTTTGGTTTTAAAGTTACTTAAAATGTTTTTTCTATTTATCAAGTGTAATAATATTAATTATGAACAAATATTAATTCGGATCAATTTCACGGTACTTATATAGTATATGAAAGATAATACCCATGAGAAATACGTTGTTCTGAAGAATAGTCTGTATTTACTGAATTACTAGATTGGTTATGATTTTCCCATTTTATGTGATACGTATTGTCGACTGTGCTGTTAACATTCAGAAATAAGTTACGGTCTATAGACCTTGATCGTGCAACCGAAGTAATAAAAAGAAAACACGTTGATTTACGTTATTTCGACCACTTTGGTAGTCACGATCGGGTAATGTATTTGTATTAAATAATAACAAATTACATTTTTACAAATTGGTAAATCTAATGTGAAAAGTACAATGATATTGGAGTCAGCGATAAGAAGATTTCTCACCTTTGAAGATAAAATAAAAATGATTATAATTCATATTTTCCTCTAGACGTCATCCTTTTTTTTTTCTTCTAATGTTTCTCATTTATTTTTCAGGTGGAACAAGGGAGCAGCCATTCCGTGTAACGAGTGGATCATTCTAAAAGCTCGGTGTCAAAAAACAATTTAATTTACAATTCAAGGGCAAGTAATTTTGGAAAGTTCAATTGTTGCAGAAATAGCTAGATCTTAATGTTAGATTAATTTGTGATATTTTCAGATATGACATGGAGGTCAATTTAAATTTTAAAAAAAAGTAAACTGGTTAGCAAGAGTAATCCACATGCAATCAGTTTTAAAGAAAAGTACAATTTTTCTCTGTTTATAGCAGGCAAGTAAAGAATGATTAATATTTACCTTGTTTCAACAGTGAGTTAATTAATTAAATTCTATTTTTCTGTAAAGTTATATTAAAAAATTGTTAATTAACTCACTGTTAATCATTTGCTTTTTACGTTCTAGTTTTATCTATTATAGTCTCCAATATCATTATACTGCTCGCACTAGATTTAAAAATTTTTAAAAGTAAATTTTGTTATTAATTAATACATATGAATTACCTGACGATGACTACCAAAGTGGTCGAATCGTCGCAAATTAACTTTCGATTAATTGACTGCAAACTACGTAACTACAATCGACTACAGACAAAACTACGTTACTATCATACAAACGAAACTGCACTGCTATAATACGAAAGAAAATTACGTCACTACAATCGATTAACTAATCATAAATTGGTAAAGGCAACGGGAAGTGATTACATACAAATATCCACTCGGAATTCGGAGAATATTTAATTTTCGGTAAAACAAAATGTCACGCATGAAAATTAGCTGCAACTTTTCTTTTGTGCGATAACGCACGGAAATACTCTTGCTACGATAAACTACAAACGATTCTGTAGACAAATACGCTCTTCCATTTGAGTACCGAAAGATTCGGTGGATGACCCTTTTTTGAAATCTTGTCATTTTTTTCAACGCTGCTACAAACAAAACAATACTTACTACAAACGACTACTTACCAAAATCTTGCATTGGGAGAAAATTAAATTTATAATACTTATTAATACTCGGGTACCAGGTTCACATAAGATAAGCATCCCGGCGCGTCTGAACAAAGTACACACATGCATATACATGCATATACCGTATATTATTAATATATACTATATGAAACAGTTTTTAAAAAAAATTTCATCTCTACATATATTTTGTGACAAGTATGTCGAATCTCATAAAAACTTCAATATGAATTTTCGATAATGCTATAATATTTATTCTAAAGTTCGCCTCCATTGAATATTTGGTATAACGTGACGCCCGTAATTACCATTTCACATGCAACAGCCATGAAAAGCCATTTGCCTCCCATAAATGTCACGCGCACGACACTTCGAAGGACGATATTTCAGAATCCGCGTCGACCATTCAAAAGTAACGTTCGTCGACGTCAATTAATCATAAAAATCAGGCAGAAGGAATACGCGCATGATAAATTGCATTCTCATGGTCTGTTCTGAAATTACCCGGGACACGGTGGCAAAAGAAGTTGAAATAAAAAAATTACCCTTTTATATACCGTCACCCAAGTAAAGTTCGGAGTACCGTTTTTTTCCCATTTCTTTAACACCACACATAACATTACTTAACGGTCGACATTTGAATATCGATTAAATCGAGTCTCTTGCAATCTATCACGCAATAATCTCTACGCCAAGTTAAACTTACGTAACCTTAAGTTATCCACGCGATTTAAATACGTGAAAATAATTTTCGAAGAACAAAAACATTTTCATTTCTTTCACCTCTATTCCAGTCATATCATTGTCCATAGGACTGAACCACCCGCCTGCTATCAACGTTATCACAGCATTTAGGTTCGCCTGCATAAAAGGATCTAGGTCGGCTTGACATTTCTATAAATCATACAGATTCCAGAGAGGCGCATCAATTGCCTGGAGAGGGGAGGGTGGGGAGGGGGAAAGTAAATGTCATCGAACGTACCATAGGGTTCGCTGCATAATGCAATTGTCGTTGACGGTGCAATGCATTAAATTCTAATTTACATTGGCAATATCCATGGCAGCCTCCGACAGTGCTGCCATAACGGAGGAAACGGTAACTGCATGCTTGCAAATAGGTCTATGCCTAACCTATATGTATTCTATGTCCTATGTCCTGTACATTAGTATGGGACATACTGTTGTGCCGACTCCGCCTATCCTAGGTTCATGCTATTGTATATGTTGTATATTGTATATACACTATGCACCCATTTATACAGTCTACTCATGGGTTTGGTATGTAAGAATGTGTATGTTCTGTAATCGTATATACCATGTACAGTACATTGTAAGAATGGCTGTATGACTTTGTGCAAGGTGGATATAACGTAATATTAAAGCCTTACCTCTCAAGCTTTTAACTTGTTTTCCGCATAACTGTACCATACGCGTTTTACGTGTTTCACAAGTATTGGTTCAATTGTATGCCAGTGACTGCACAACAATATGAATGTGCTTGAATAACGTGAAATTTATTTTATCAGGTAACCCATTTGACAGGGTTGAGTTTTTCTAAAATTCGTAAATTTTTGAAAATCTGTATTCGACATTTTCTTTTTCAAGTACAAAGGACTACGTGGATGCGCGAACGTATAGAATTGTACGAAAGGCGTTTTGTTATTCGGAACTTCTAGGGATAAAGGATAAGTAAGAAAATTGATGTATATACATAAATATGTGCACACGTGTTATAGCTATACATTTGTAAGCTATATATTATAAAAAGTGCCGCATTGCCAGAAAACTTTTCGATTGACCTAAGTAAGCTTTTAGTTTCCTGGCTTGCTCGTGGCTTTTTCTTTTTTTTTTTGAAATGTATTTCCTTTTTTTTCCTAACGAAATCTTGTAAAAGTAAGGAAAACTTTTCGTAGCATACTCATGGGGATATCCATAAAAGTATACGAATTGGTATCGACGAATTTTCACGTAGCGATTTTCCGATATGCCGACGCCGATAGCGTCGTTCTCGTTCACGACGCTCGTAAAAGACGCTCGCTATGGGAAAACGGGCGTTGGCGTCTCGATGCGGTAACTGGACGAAATTGCGTGTTGGCAAAAATACCTAAGAAAATTGGAAAGTCTAGGAATTTTCGTTTTATTCTTGCGCGTTACCTTCTTTTTTTTCTGTCTCGTAGCACATCTTTTTTTATCTCTCCTTTGCGAACACCCCAAAAAAAATGTTCGCATAAAATTCGACGTTCAGTAATACTTTTCATTCGTTCGATACACAAAATTTTTATCCTCAAATTACTTCCATATCGATCGTAATTACTAGCGATCGATAAATGATTTCATGACGAAATTTGAGCATTAAAAAGAATAGGATCATGAAAATAACAAGTCCGAGTTCCTTTATCGTTGATAAGACTGTTGAGCCTGTCTGATTTTATTTGACATGGAAAATATTATACATAAATGACATTTATTGCCACAACCTCTTATGTATGACAAGATACCACCCAGGGCTGCGATATTTTCGCGTGTCTTGATTTCGTGTGTTCTGATTTCATTGTGACAGGTTAGACGAGCATTAAGAAAGGTTTACGTGTAAACGCCATAACAGGGCTACCTGTTGATCCCGGGTAATCGAGACCGTCAGGTAAACGAATTTACCTTCGTGTCTCCCACTGCTTTCAACCAGGTATCCTTTTATATTCGCGTCAAGAGATGCCAGACGAATTAAGAGTTCAAAGGTCATCGATCATCCTGTGAAAGGTTCGCGGCATCGATTCCAACTGAATAGGTGTCCTCAGCTTTTCAATATATTTTTTTATTCCTTACCATACGTATCGATCCCTAATAACATTCGATGGGGTCTTTATTGATTAATATGATTTATTAATATTCCTTATTAAAAGTCAACGACCCAATACAAGTTTGATTGCTCGTACATTTTCCTAAACCAATTCTTTGACAATCGTCCAAAACAGCATTGTATCGTTGAACAAACGTCACGGATGGTTCGAGCGCAGCAAAATTGTCACGTTGGATAATCCTGTACAATTTTAAATTTGTCTTTTATCCCTGTACACTATACAAGTTAAGTTTGTAAATTTTTCGCGGGCCATTATGTATCTGTCAAATTCTGGTAAAAATTAATGTTTATTGCTAGAACAGTCGCTAGCAATGGAGGAGCTAGTTGGCCATAGAGACTTGCGATTTAGTTGGTAGTCGCAACAAGCCGAGTCCACGATAAATTGCGCACAAAGGCAAGGCTGTGTATGGGGGGGAG
>JARQTI010000566.1:105461-121592 GCA_030142655.1 Trachelus tabidus | reverse complement strand
CGGGGGGGGGGGGGGGGAGGGGGGGGGTGCTTAACGCGCACAATGAATCACGAACAAAGGAGGACATGGATATAATGTGTTGAACAACTTTTCGCAGTGCCGTAGCAATGTGAATCCGACCGGAGGTTTGACTGTGTCCCTTGCCAAAACTCGCGATATACCATGTAAACTATCTTCTGTAAGAGCTGGCTGAACAAAGTGTCTGCTCGTTTGAGACAGATCGGTTTTTAGAAGCGACAGAAAGAGATACGATAGTTCTGGAGGGGTGGTGGGAGGCGGGTGATAAAGAATTCTTCGAAAGAGCTTACGACTCTCGTTAAATTTTACGCTTGATATATATAAAATATAGATAAAATTTGATCGATTGATTTCGGATAATCGACACCACCACGACACTACGATCCATGGGGAGTTAATTTTTTCAAAATGTGAAGCTGCTCAAAAACTTTAAATATTCCCGCCAATCCTGCTAACTTATAATTCGATCTCGCAAGCGAGCCACCGATCCGTACAAATTTTCAGTTTCCAAACAAATTCGTCTGACTTCGCATGCGAAGCTGCGACTGCAGTTCCCAACTCCGCTGGCCGTTAATGTCAGCCAAAACGAGCACGGTTGGCCCCTTAATACGAATTGATCGGCCTTAAGGTAATACATCATGCGAGCTTTAAATAATTACTGCAGCGGTAATGGAGGCCTAGTTTGCAAAGACCAATTAGAGGAAACTTATTCCGAGCGATATACGATTCGGTCGGTAATTTAATAGCTTATCCCAGAGTCCATAAAAGTCATTGCTGTACATTTTTACCTGTGCACCGTACCCGGTACTAGTTTTTTTGGAGTTCGGTCATACGGATCGTTGGGACGAGTCTAGTTGAGCTTTTTCGGATTTAAGATTGCCAAAATTATTTTTGATGTTCGCGCACTTCATGTCGATTGTTCGAAGAAAATTAAGGGAATGAATTTCGCCTACGCAGCAATTACGAATGAAAGGGACAACTGTAGATCGATTGCCATAGTAAATCCCAGCGGTATCGGCTCGATATCACTATTTCATAAGGGTTGCGCATTATCAGCCAAGTGCAGCGTCACGAAGGACTAATTCGCCAGCGTGCACCTGATATCCGTCAGGGCTGTACTGATGAGATGAGAGGCCCCCCTTCCCCATCAAAATGTTATTGACATCATGCCGCCGGCCAATTTCAAATGAATCGTTGACGATTCTTGGGATTGGGGCTGCCCCGAAATTAATTACTATGTCAGAAATAGGATTATGTTCAGTGTACAATAGCGACGCAGAGTATAATACGTCCCTTTTCCAAGTTCCCTTTGTTCCGCAGTAGCAATTTTGAAATGAGGATACAAGGAGTTAATATCGCGCGAATAGAGACCATAGACCTCGGAGCCATCTTCAGGCAGGATACCAAAGGCAAAGATCTTAGCGGAGAAACAATAAGGGCTTTATGGATCAAACAAATTCGAACGTAAGGGGAAACAACTTAGACCGTATCTCGGAGGTCCATTAATTTTGGGACACCCTATATGTAATATTAGAATGTCTTACGTGTTATCAATTTATTTGATTAATCTCGAGTTTGAAAAAGGCGAATTAAACGAATGAAAGAAAGACATGGGAAGATAAAGGTAGGAGATGAATTGGAATTTTGGGACACCCTATATACAGTACTAAAATGATTTATAAGCAAAAAGATTATTCCTCGCGTGTTATCAAATTTATGTCATTAATCTCGAGACTGAAAAGTGCGAATTAAACGAATGAAAGAAAGGCATAGGGAGTTGAGGAAAATACCGTGAACGGCAAATGAAAAATGCTCTTTCCCTAATGGCGCGTACGACGTTCGCTCTTCGCTGATGGGAGGAAACAGGGCCCATTTCCAAGTGCGCCCCAGGCGATTCGCAAACGCTGAATTTTCCAGTTGATTAGTCATTTTCGATGGCTTATTTTTTTCAATGGCGCCAGCACCTTTTTCTCTAGCCCATTTCTCTTTTGCCTCTTTTCACCTCTTTTCCCTTCTCATAGTACCTCCCCCCTCATGTTTCTCGACATTTTTCTTTTACAACCAACCCGTCCTACTTCACGAATATCCTAGAGATACGTAAATAAGTCGGCAAGTGTATAATTTGATGGTCGAGTATCCTACACGCATGCCTACAACGTAGCCAATTGATTTCTATGTGACGTCATGTCCAAAGGAAAGATAATGCTTGGGCATACCAGCGAGAGTTTTCACGAGATGCGAAATACGGCCGAAGAGCCCAAGGATAACGATTACATAATAAAAGTGTGAAAATGGATTCACTATATCAAATTTCTTCCTTCGCCCAATAGAAACTTCCAACGTCAAAGATATTCTTGTCCTGTTTTTTTCTCGGTCGTCGTGCCGATAAAAAATTGACTTTTTTCTTTTTTCTCTTAACGAACACATTAAATTTCGTATACATACATCCAACTTCATCTTCCTTACTTGAATATCGAGGCACAGGTAATGAGTTTTGAGAATTTTTAATATTATTGCGTTTTGGAATTATCGATAAATTCGATGATACTGATTTTTTTTTCACTCGAAAAAGACTGATTCCTAGGGAACTTGTTTCGCAGGGTTGTGCCACTTTACGAGTGACACGTAATTCAGAAATCGTGTTCCCTCGTTTCCGTGTGCAAAATCATTGTTCACCAATCATCATTAGAAATGTCGGTTCGAGTACGTTGCTGTCCGAAATATCGGGCACAAAGCACGCATACCCAGAATTTATGGATATGCCCGTCAAAGCCGTGTAGTGCCAGAGGAACAGCACGAGGTGTCCCTAGGACTCTCGGCAAAGCTAAAAATCCATATTGATTTATTTATTAAAGTTTTCTTGTCCGTTCGTCCTCTTTCATTTCCACTGGTATAAAACTAAAGTACTATCGCATATCGATCGTCGAACGGTAATGAAAAGGCAGTAGATGACGTTAATTTAACTCCAATGACATGAATTGGAATGAAAATTAAATGGAATCCAATGAAAAAATTTAAGTGTCAATGAAACTAGATACTCCAAGTTATATCATGTTATTTTATGTTACCTCCTTGTATAATTCCTAATTAAACGCGCCTCGTAACTAACGTCCTGGTACATATCAACTATACCTATCCGACTACCAACCACATATTACGACGCAATAGAATTTGTGGTCCGGCTGAAAAATAGTTTCAGCGAATTTTTCCAATTTAAGAAGCATCGTGGAAGCAGTTTCGCGTGAGTAAGGGTAAGCGACGGTGGCGGCAGCAACGGCGAAGCAGTAAACTAGACCGACAAAGACAAAGAACGCGTCATATTTTCGTACCGCAACGAGGGTACGGATATACCAAGATAGGAGTAGCAGAAGGAGAAAAGCGATATTACAAGAATGTGAGAAACGGCGGAAGACAAAGCGGAAGTAAGAGAGCCAAGGAGAGAATGAAAAAGAAATAACGTGGAACAACATAACTTTCGTATATTATATTTACGAAATTTGAAAAAATTTTGAGAAAAAATGGAGAAAAGCGATAACACAAGAATGTGAGAGACGGCGGAAGACATAGCGGAAGTAAGAGAGCCAAGGAGAGAATGAAAAAGAAATAACGTGGAACAAAATAACTTTCGTATATTATATTTACGAAATTTGAGAAAATTGCCTCAGAAATATATATATATATACATGGTACCCACAACCAAGTACCGATGCAGTATTTCCGCAAGAAGCAGATACGAAATGAAGCAAAGTGGTATTTTCCAGCTGGGCGACGACAAAATTCGATTTCAGGTCTTTCGGTAGTCGGGCACGAGTGCGTTTACGAGAATTTACAGACGCGAGGGACTCTTTGCCTCGTTCTTTGAATTCCGTAGAAATCCAACGAAAAACGCAAAAAAAAAATATACTTCGACAATCACGCAGCACTCAGTGACTGATATTTACCATAATTTAAGGGATTCTAGTATCCTTAGTAGTATGGAGAAGCTACAAGTACCGGATTACTAAAACTTTGAGTACAGACTCGATCGCATGCGCCAGAAGGGATATGCACCGAGGATATACATATACTTGGGAAACCGAAGAAAACAAGTTTCCGTTGACTTTAAACAAGAATCCTACGCGCCACCGGAAATATTCAGAGTAGCGGGTGAAGACAATATGCAGGGCCGAGGAGACAGCTGAATGCGTGTACAGACAGTAGAAATATATATATCCATCATATATTCCAACAGCTACAGTCAGAGGAAATCGTATTTATACGGTAATGAGGTTGCGAGCTTTTCCTCGTTAACGGAAACGCCCATAGTTCAACTGAGCTTCGACAGTAATACCAAGAGATAAGAGACGACGCTGCTAGAGAGCCGCACAAATATCAATGATAAAAGGGTCGACCATTTCTTTTCCACTCTCAAAGAATCACTGCGAATTTTTCGTCCGCGGTCCACAAATTACGCGTGGGGAAGTGTCATAAAAATTTTTTGAAAATTTGGAATTTTAATTCTCATAATTATTTGACGTAGATAAGAAACACTAATTTTCCGATATTTATCGTGCCTGTATCCAGGTATATAGTACGCGGGGAAATTGAGTGCAGCCGTTGTTTACGAAGATTGGTATCAGTGGTGTGACGTGTTAAGGGCACGTTACGCAATAGGAGGTTAGGTACGAAGGCTTACGAATAAACTGAGCACAAATCCCCAAATCCCCAAATCGTTATATCCAAGAGCTGGCAGTATGCCCGAATCTACTATTTACATTGTTACAGAAACATCAACAATGTCAGCTACACATCAGCGATGCCAGCAACCCGTTATGCGCCACTACGAATTTCGTTACTGCCGCCGCTGCGACTGACAATAACCTCGGAGTTAGTTCATCAATTTGCCGTTTTCCATTTCGCAAGTTTAAAGCAGCACAGTAGGTACGTATACGTACAGTCGTATACACCTCGTGTATTAAATTTGCATGAGTTTACAAAGAGTTAATTTATGAGGAGTTGAGTAAAAAGTTTATCGATAAAAAATTATTTTTTTTTTGTTAATTATCATCCACCTAATTAACGTCGATCTTCAACGACTGTTCAATTAATAAATGGTCGGAACGTCGTTACTATATATTTATGCAAGGGAACTTGGGAACTTGATGTCAGAATCGAGTTATTTTTTTTAATATTAAGATTTTAGAGATTCGTCAGTGACAAGAGAATGATAATGGTAGTGAGGCTGACCATGAAGATAATGGTAATGATCAAGCCAGTCCAGGGGAAAGGGTTCGCCAAACAATAGAGGCCGCCAGACTATGCCAGTCCATTGTTCAAATTTCCAACGTATTGTGCAACCCTTCGAGGCACGATGACCACCGAGGTTAACTAATGGCATCACGTGGATAAGGCAGCCCTTAGGATTGGCTATCCCATTGGACGAGGAGCTCGTATTTGTTACGTGTCATTCGTTCGATATCGAGATACTCGCGTGGTGAATACTTTTGAAATTTCTTGTTCCGACGCTATAATGAGAAATTCCAGGGACGAAACAAATTAAACAAATCGATTTCGAGCCTGTTATTTCAACTTGAGTTTGCAATATATTTGCTTCAACAGTGCACACCGTATAGGCATTGGAACGCGCCAATATTATTGCCTTCGACTACATTGATATTTTTCATAATTTTCATTTTTTTCGATCACACTCTCAATATCCTGCATCACTGCAGGATTACGAAAACACGTGCTCCTCCAGTCATTTCGCTCGTATCGATTGTTCGATTCTTCTAGATGAAACGTGATCGTGTTGAAAAATCTGCATTTCGTGACATTCAATCTGCCGATGCATACAATTTAATTAATTGCGAGGGATATGACGTTTTTAATTTGGGAAATACAATAACAAGTTTTTTTTTTCAATTGGTTCAAATTATTCAACAATTCCAACCACTCAAGTCACCTTTCCCAGCGTTTCCAAGTGTTTCTTGATTTGCGTTTTTCAGCTTTCCTACCTTTCGCGTGCCGCCTCGACAAAACCGCAAGATTTTGCAGTGCAGTTTCGAAATTTCTTCCCTGGCAATTTCCCCTTCGTGCTCGTACACTAATTACTCCTAGTGCGGAGCGCAAGGAGCTTAATTAGTACAAGATTCTCACTAATTAGTCAAGCTTGCGACTTATACCTTGTTCGTGGTACTTAAATTTCAAAAATGATATTCAGAGAGCGCGTGGGTAAATTGTAATTTCATAAGAGCCCCCTCAATCGCCCGATATATCAGATATTGAAGCTGTCGCCAAATACGAAATAAAGAGCATAAAAAAAGTGATACCGCGGGAATCGTTAAAATTTTTCGCGAAAGAGATCCACGCGACTAAAACAAAAAAAATATACAATTATCTTCCTGAATCTCGAAAATGGCACGTTGACCGGTCCAGAGTTCGTGATTTAAAATAATTGCAAGGTAGTGAGAAAAAAGCAAAAGGTAGTCAAAAGGTGGAACGAGGAAAAAGGAAAGAAAAAAAGGGGGTAGAGATAAAAAAGAAGTCCATACAGGGATTTCATGGATGACTAGGAAAAATGATTTTCCGATAGCCGCGAACGCTCTGATTATCCGATGCTCTCAACTGAACGAGCTTCAAATCCTGAACATTTACGCGATGCTGCCCGTAATGGCGAAGACTCTTCAATCTTCAACCTATTCGCTGTACCAAAAGCATCGATGTTAACTGATCTTCTCAAAATCGTGCCACGTATTGATAAAAGGCACGATATACGTATATATCCGTACGTATTATCCGAGTAACGAATATTATTCATTAATCCACCCTAGAACACATTCAAAGCAATTGATCCACCTATAATATATTCAGATCGATTGCACAAGTATCACGAGTACTCGTTCTACTTGCCGATAATCTACCGGTCGAAAGACGCGAGGATCAATAGCCAAGTGGTATACCGGATGGTCTAAAGCCAACGAAGAGAACCACGTGTCCTCATCGGTGACACATTAATGTTTCAGGCTAACCAACCTTCCGGATCGCAACCCTGGCTATACCGTTAGAACATACCACTGGCACTGCTATAAGGCCCTGTGTCAGATAACCCCTTTTGGGCTGAATGCTTCCTGGCGAATGCTCGCACTGTGAATGACCTCCGTTTCGGAGCCCTGACACTGCTGATATCGCTGACACCACCCGAGCAGTAATTTTTCCAGATGATTCTTGAAGAGCGGTCTCGTTATTCCAAATCACGTTGTGACACTAGGTCATTTTCCCAGGGACCTGCCAATCAATCTTATTCATTTAACTTATCACTTAATCGCCGAGCGATATCGCATTCTCAGTATGTTTTGTAGACATGACACATGTAATGACTGTATTGGACTGCTGTTACGTCATTTCCTTCACTGCGGCAATTAAAGTACTTTGGAAGCGTCTGACCTCGAAGTTGGATTTAAAAATGGCGAATGAATGCTTTCTCGATTTAATAGGACAGAGACGAGTGAAGCGCGGAGGGGGAAGATGGCGAAGGTATAATAATACATAGATAAATGGATCAACGGACGGTTTTATGTAAAACTTCCGAGTCTATAGTACGTTCGCGTGCGGAACAGCTCGCTGAGTTATACTCGGTTTGAGATAATACCTATTATGTTCAATTGACATGTATTATAGGGTGTTAAGGCTGGATAAGATGTGTTCGCTAATGGGTGGTATAGCTGCGTGATGATTCAGTAGACTCGCGTAACGGTTAATACTTATGGGTGTTTTGTTGTGCATCAGGAAACAGGCCTACACGGAAAAAAAAAAGTTTTGGAAAGACATAGCACAAATTATTTTCTACAGCCGAAAATTCTTTTAAATCTTAACTATTGCGGTTGGTATAGCCAAAGTTAGTATGTAAAATCAAAAATTTTTAATGTGGAACGACGTTTCCATGAAATAGAATTTTACATGGCGAGTTCTGGTATGCCAGTTGTATTTTGCGAACGCAGAAACTTGCTACGCGGTGATTGACTTTCTTCCGATGCACATGTATGCTTGGAGTTCCTTGCTTTTTTGATCATATAAGTAATTCTATGTGGTTTTTTTGGTAATTTGTGCAAAACATTTTTTTTTGTATAAATCTTTCATTAATCATCACTGCTAAGATTGACGACTGTGTATTGCTTTGAAATTGCCACGATTATTCCCTGCAGCATCGAGACAGTCTTCTTCTTTAATCGGAGAGTTTCTATTGTACCGGACAGTTTCAAATCAGTTTACACTTAGTTAGAGAAAGTTAAAATTAACCTGCATCTTGGGTTAATTTTTTTTTTCCCCACGGCAAGGAAGCATGGTTGAGGTTCCGACTATCGAATATATGTGAACGTTTCAATCCACGAGTATCGCGAGAAAAATTTAAAAAATGCGAGATAAATATATTTTCATGAAAACACCAGATAGTCGCTATTTGCATAGAAATTTAAGAAAGGACGGGAGCGCCAGGGCGCAGAAAGAGGATGCCGCGTGAAAGGGAGCCTGGCGAGGCGGGAAATTCAAATGAACGCCAGTCGTTCTGACGTTTCTCGACGTTGAAATAGAATTTTCAAAGGTCCTACAACGTTCAGCTAGATGAGAATTTTGCTTAATCTGCGAGCATTTCCGTCATTTATATATATGGAAATCTCTTCATCGGACTTGTCTTCGCTGCCACTCGTCAAGAGTTAAGTAGATTTCCCATCGTAAAAGGGTCCTCGCTATTTCCCGGATAACGCACTGCACAGAAGACTTCGATATAACGGGTGTCTCGAGTGTGCAGTATTTGAAGCACGTGCTTCGAATACACCAAAAATTCTTACCACGAAAATATATCGGATGTTTAAGATCTTTTGGACACTTATTGCATCTTTAGATCGATCGCACTGAATTTCATCGATATTAAGGAAATCTGTAACAATGGGATTTCTTTGACGTAATCGAGTAATAATACGCGACGCGTATACCCAACATTAAAACGGCTCCTAAATACGTATCCAATGTACATCCCCGAATTTTTAAAAGTCACATAAAGATAAACATAAATATCGGCGTTCGATAAACAGAAAAATTCATATTAATAGTCATCATTTTGAAGAATATCAAAACATACGCATGCGATAACGCACGTGCAGACGTTTACTTTTATCAATACGGGGAATTCATGAAATCATTATGTTCGAATGATAACGATATTCCGTGGGTTATCAAATAGTGACCTGGTAAATCTATCACGTGTAAATCGGAGCCGGGGATTTACTCGTATTTCTGTTATCCACGACAAACTAGTGAAGTGAAGTTACGTTACAGTGATAACCCTGCGCCATTTAAACTTCTGCTTCCCTCAGGTTAACCTAAGTTTTTGGTTTAAAAATTTTACCTCACGAAATTCAATTAACCAGCACCCTACATGCATTTAATAAATGACAATAAAACATTGAACAAACGGGTGGACTTAAGTCTGGCTTATTTGTTATATACGTCTGAGAGATTTTTGGATTAGGGGAATAACGATAGTTTCCTTTAGGATTAGGTACAGTAAGTGAGCCGCAACTGAGTAAAATAAATAGCAGCAACCAGACAGGATCAGCAACGAGTTTCGAGGACATTTATTGTACGGATTAGCAAAATCACTAGAGTTCAATTTTCGTCGTACCCCTTGTAACAATTTTTATCATTTTTATAGATCAATATGAGATCCCATTTAGGAAGTCTCATGTACCTACGGCATATGGGACTAATCCCACATTATACATATATGCCAATTGAAAAAAAGTGACTTTTAATAGATCCTAGATCGATCATTCCCGCATCAAGCACAGTATAATTACAATGAGAGATCTATTTTGGATTTGTAATTTATCAGTTCCAAAAATGAGATCTATAAATATCAAGTGTGGGATAGTCTCGTTTGCCCATAAGAAGCGTTTCCCAGACGAGATCACATATTGATCTATACCCACACATAAAATTTTAAACTCGGGCTAACTAGATTAAAACCAATTCTAGTTAACTGTGATAACAGCCCATTGGATTTCCATGCAGTTCGTAGACTTTGACCAGACGGGTCACGAAAAATATCGAGGGCAAATATATTTCCACGACGGGCGACCGTTCGAAACCCGGAAAAGTTTCTTTTTTTGCGACAAAAAATTTCAAATAATCGCCAAAAAATGATTATTCAAAATATCCAGCCTCCTGGCACAATCACTAGGGAAACAATTCCGCCTAGAAACCGTCAGGAGGATACCCCGTTTGAAATTACGTTAACGAGCTCTCTTTTTTTTCCCCTTAATTCTTCATTCCTGCAAGCAGATCAATCCGTTTAATCCGGTAAAGACTGACTTGACCCAAATAGCCATGTCCGTGAGAGTTGACGGCAAAAAATTTCAAGGATCTTATCAATCGTCGGACATATCATTCCGGTTCGTTCTATTAGATCAAGTCATAAGTAACTTCCGATGCAGCTAAGTAAGTCTGATAAAAAAAACGGAAGTTACTTATGATTCGACCTAATAAATAATTCTATGAGATACCAGACAATCATAATATCCTTGCAGAAAGCAGTTACAACGATAACGCAGCATCCCATTTTCCAAACACCAAAAATCCTTGTCAACCCTATAAGAAAATTCACAAGGGATCCGGAGATTCCTTAGAGAAATTCTACACGAATTCCAAGTCTGCTTCGAAATGAGACCGCGACAAAATTTTCAAGAAAATGTTGACGCCGAATTCCCATAAAGCCAAAGAAAAATATTAATTAGAAAAAAATAAGTTTCGGATACTTCCCGTTCATAATGCGATATCAAGCGAACATTCTTGGTAATGAATATGCGAACCCGACTCGAGCGATGCAACTCTGGACGCTTGTAGTGCATTTTTTAAGCGCCTGCACTAAGAAGTGCATACACATACGTCTATTAGATTCACATAGGCCAACGTTGCCTACGCCCTTCGTGCTACTCTGTCCACGTGCGTGACTCGCATCGTGGATTTTCTCACACTCCCTGAGGATCGTTATGCGCCATGTATCCTGTAGCAGTTGCACTGTCAGCATGCACCAGCTCAATTGCACACACGGTATAACAGGCACGCAGAACAGCGTAACGCACTGGCCGAACGGAGCATAGAGTGAAAACGCAACGATGTATGTATATTTGTAAATACCATTGAAGATTAGCTGTAACATGATTACATGCAGATTAACGTGGAATCTTTCAATTACCTACAACGATAAAAGAGATGATCAATTAATTTAAAATATTATCTGAATTATTCGCGAATTTTAGTCACCGGGTAATTGTCGTGCCTCGCCGTTCATTAGTTTTCCCTCGTCCCGTAATAATGCCATTTACGAACTATACTTACACATGCATTTTTTATTATTAACTTTATTACTTATGTATAGCAGTTGATTACCTAAGTTCTTATGTGCTCAGTGAAACCCGCTGATAACTAAGAGACAGGTTATTGTAGAGTAAAAAAAAAAGAATGAAAAAGTTCAGGCAATCTCGACCCTCTTGAAAGTACAATGTTTTAGATTAAGGACAATTCCAATTTATCTGTCAATTAACGATAAGGAAGAATTTAATGATCGTTATATGAGATTGCTCAATATGTTTCTTCATGAAGTTATTCATTATCTCAAAGTTTTGATTTCGTTGAGGAAAAGTACAAGTTGAAAAAAAAAAAAATATCGACAGACACTACAAAGCAGACCGGAAGTCTATGACAGCCATTCGATTCTTCGATATGCTGACGAATATATATGTATAAGATAACATGCTGAGGAGTCAGCAGGTTATTACATCGTGCTAGTAGTTGAATCACGTAAAGGATTCAGGACAGCTGACTGAATTCTCAAAGCTGAAGTTACGCTTTGTCGCGTACTTTATTTTTTACTCGTTATCCTTCGCCCTTGGGTACCTTTTCTTTTATTTTGAATTGTCACGCCAAGCTGCTTTCGCACCTGACTATGTATGTATAGGTATTTCAATTCCGTGGCAAAGTTCTTCTACGAACTCGAGGGAATTTCATAATTTGCTGAGTGAACCAATCGGACCGTTTTCAGGTATAGATATAGTATAACGTAAGACAGTACAAGTACATAAAGGCGTCTTCACAGAGACAGGTCCGCTGTTGGAAAATACAAGAGAAGTAAAATTTTGCTCATAAGATAATTCACGATGAAGTTCGGATGTGAAATACGAAGAAAAGTACCTGCTCAATACCGTACACCATTATTGTCGGATAGAGGAATAAAAATTTTACTACAGCTGAGCTAGCAAAGTCTCGCGCGCGAAGCCCTTCTGATTTATATATTTAAATTCCCAGCCGGAAGTCTCACGGAAATCTATATTTATGAAGAACGATCGGTTATTTATATTTGACCATGTATTACCGCATATACGTTCCACTCCTGATCCCTCGACAATGTTTAAAATACGACGCGATTCAAATTACCACGATTCTTTGGTATACCTTTGCAGCTTTTCCGGGAACACACTTCCGGTAGTAAATTCCAATACGATATCGTGTACATAAATGTCCAGGTAGTTGCGATTGATTTTGTATATTGTTGGTTGGAGGTTCAGAAAAATTCTTGTTACTAGGCCAATCCCGTAATCTCACGTTAATTCCATGAATCCCTTTAGTAATTTATTTCTACAGTAAGATTTTGAAAAAATTTTCAAAAAAGAATAAATTTTTTTTCCTCAAACTTGTCATGCATGCGCGTGGCGTAACCGCGACACGGTTCTATTTGTCCGCGCGAATGGATACACGGGGAAGCAACCAGAGTGATATTGCAGAAAGTGGGTCACATACTCTGCGAGTACATACAAATATACGTGGCAAGTATCATCCGTATAACCAGGAATCCTACTGTGTAGTTATGTATCCGGTGCAGCATGTGGTGGGTGTTTTAGGAAAATTAAAAATTTTTATTTAATACTCAGCAAGGGAAAGGATTTCCAGTACTCTCGTTATGCAGGGTCAATCGTGGAATTATAAAATTTTCGATTTCCAATTTTTACTATTTTTTTTCCCCTATAGACGATATCAAAGAATTATTCTTGTATTGTGTTAAATTCCTTTTTTTTCAATGTACTGCGTGATACATAGTAGTCTGTGCCACGAGTTGAATTTAAAGTCTAGGGGACTCTTTTACGTTCAAAGTCATACGAGGATGGCCCGTCGGAAATGTCTTCTCAGTAAGCAACGCAAACGTCAGTTGCTCGAGTGGCTAGCAAACTGGCTAACTTGAAATCGTCTAAATCTATAGGAATTTCTTGTGAAAAGCAGGTCGACCGTCAGCCGAACAAGTGCCAGCAATCCGCCATTTATCCTTGGGACTAGTTCGGAAACAGTTCGATACGTAATTCAAACCAATAATCTCGTGAAATTCAATGAGCAACTAACTTGTCGACTGTGAGACACATCGAATAGGAGCTAAGTAAACTATCAGTCCACAATTCGAATGACAAGTGAATTTCTCAAACTTTCGTGATTGCTATGACTTCCGTTGACAGTAAAAACAAATATCAAAATAGCGGCCAAAATGGGTCGTGATAAAAATATTTCAAGTGGCGAGAGAAGAATTTTTAAATCCAGAGAACTAATTAAGATAATGCAATTGGATGCAACTTCCTCGTGTAATTCGAGTAGGACGGTAGCGTGCGCATCCTGCTTATTATTGCGCTATCCTCATTACGAACACTCCTATCTTCCTAGTGTTAAATTTCATTTCCAGCAATCGGTCCATTTACTTTTTTTTCCCCCCTTACAGAATAACTATTATACAGCGTGTCAAAAATACATCGAACGAGAAGCTCGTAAAAAAATAATTGATCCCACCAAAATACTCAATCGATTTACCAAAGCATTTACGAGACGTACAAAAAATTAAAAAAAACCAAAGGATTTTGAAAATTCTATTATAAAAAATATGTCAACCTCGCCATTAAAAATGCCATAGGAAAAAAAAGTGTTTCAAGAGAATTGCTTCACGTGTTCTTTAAACGTGCACTCTCGTAAACCTTACATAATCCAGGCACACGGCATGTAACGGCACGGCGTAACGTACGGAAATTATTTTTGTCTCCCGTTTCCTGGCCATGGACTGAGCGAAATAAAAGTTTAGACAAAAAGTCATTAAGCTTTTACAAATGAGCCACGTACGAGCTTGACATCATCATTCTGACGTCATGTTGAGCTTTGACGTCAAACACGTGTGCCCCGATAATGGAAGTGCTTTTCAAATGATTCCTTCAACTTTTTGTCTCACGGACTTTTTCTCTAACCATAACACGACTCAGCTTTCCTATATAACTTTTTCTAAGAGTCGACGACAACGGCCGTGACACGTCACGGAAATTATTAGGTACTCTATAGATATACGAAAAGAAAAAAAAATTACGTCAACAACTACATGTCAATCGAGTCCAGCTCCGCTCTAATCGTCTGATCATCGCAACGACAGTTTGCCTAGTAGAGCCCTCGGGCCGAACGTTACCGATTTCTCCCGAAGCCTCCCGATTTCTTAGCGTCTGGCACGAACGCGTCTATTCAGCCCGGTTTCCTCACGGCGTCCTCTTGCTTACCGTACTAGGAGTCTCATTTCCCTGTTCCTTATTATTCTAGGGTCGTCAGGCTGCCGCCACGTTCCAATAAATTGCCCATCATTTCGCGTTGTAAATTTCACAATCAAGACAGATCGCAGTAATGCAACCGTTAAAGTCCCCAAAAAAATCCCTATCAGTTTTATCCGGAAAAAATCCCAAGCCTGTACATATGATTTTCTCATGTAAATCCAGACCAGATAAAGTCGTCGCTTTGCCGAGCGTCAGGTTCAAAAATAAAGTACACTTGTCCCTCATACCGTTACTGCTAAGTTTCCCCCAGACATTATTGTAACACAAATTGGCATTACGTAAAATAACAAAAATCATCGGATTTTACTATTAATTTTAATCATAGGATCATATTCCATAACGCGCCCAGCAAACGTGCTTCGGCAAACAGGTAAGTCATATTATTAAAATGCCAAGGTTAAGCGGCACAAGTAATATCTAGTGAAAGGCCTTAAGCTCCTGCAATCTTAATGATAGCACGAGGTTACGAGGTCGTGTTAGAGTCGTTAAAAGTGCCAGAAAAATAATAGCAAGTAAGCATCGAGCAAGCATAATCCATTTGCGCGTGAAGTCGTATAGGGAAAACGTGTACGATATAGATTCGGATAAAGCAAATCAGTAGCCGAGCAATGATTATTAAATATTTGTCTGTCCAGAGTTAATATATGAATGACAGTCAAGGAGAATGAGAATAACGTGAACGTGGCTCCGGGTGCGTCTTTGCATAAGGACACGTCACTGCACTGACGAAAGTCAACTGGTTGCACAAGTATCGCTTACGTAATACCCGGAACAGAATGTACCCGATGATTGTCGAGTTATCGCGAACGGGTCATTCGACGTGAATCGACGTCGATCGGATTACTTCGGTTTTCGGTCTCACAGTGCGCGAACTTACCGACGCCGACAACTTTTCGCCTCGCCACACTTCGAAATTACTTTTAAATGACTTTCCGCTTACTTGCTCGACTCGCTCAAAGAGGCGCACCGATCGCTCTACCGTGCATTTAGATACCTGCAGGTAGATACGTCTATGCGTACCGCTAAAACCAGTTTTGACGGATGACGTGTATTTTCTTTTTCGATCTACCAAATCTTTTACACTGAAATAATTGCTCGGACAGTTGGATAAGCCTGACGAAAATTTCACGTGAAATCGAGAGAGACTGATCGTTTTTTTGCTTGGCAGGATTTCATGAAAAATATCGTAATAACGGTTAATGTCCAGTAACGCACGGCATTGCGCAAGAAGTGACGTTCGCGTAAACCGCGAATGCGAAAGTCAAATAAACTAAAGTGAGTAGCGTTTTGTCAAGCGTGTGTATATATATATACATACATATATAGACACAAACTATATATATATGTATACTTCAAGCAGAAATGTTACGTGGCGTACGTAATGTAACGAAACTCGCGCGTAAAATCTGTTTATCCACAATCTCAATAGATAGCGTTCTTGGCGATAGACCTCCCCCTC
>JARQTI010000566.1:62944-105361 GCA_030142655.1 Trachelus tabidus | reverse complement strand
ATTATGTGACGAATTTCTTATATTTGTAAATTGACAAAACCATTCATTTTAATTATAAAAGAGAGCAATTAATTATAGTAACAAGAAACAAATCATCGGAACGAATATGATAATTAAATTAATCGAATCGAGCACATAAAGCCATGTAAGGCAATTAGATAATTGAGGAGGAAGTAGAGTCTATACATTATTTATAAAACATCCTGTAGTACGTAAAGGGTTAAGCATCCCGTGTAGAACGTCAGATATTCAGTAGTTGGAAATGTTTCGAGGTCCTTTTGGAAGTGATCCAAAGATTTAATCCAAGCAAACGTAAGAAAGGGTATTTGTCCCTAGAGACATTTACGTAGGATTTAGGCTATTTCCTTATCTTCGGTTGGGCGCCATTTTTTTACTTTATCAGCATTCACTTTTTTTATACGTCTGGCGGATCAAATACGAGTGTGTAACACGAAAGTCGTCTTTATTTGGTTCTTTCTCAAAATTCGAAATAAAATCCAATCGGCACGTGAAAATTTCTAAAACACTTTTTACAACCTAACCAGACAATCACGAACACGTGCTACGTGTACACACCGTAGAATGAATAATTTTCATCCGAATCGTAGATAAGCGCGCGACAATAGATAACGCGACTAAAGTAAAGGCGCCTGAAAAAAGAAAAGTACATTTTGTTTCTTAAATTACGGAGCCGTACGCTAACGAGCAATCGAATGCACAATGGCAGTGTAGAGAGAAAAAGAGTTGCATAGCTTAAGCGATCGATTCTCAATACCGCCATTTTAGCAGCAATACAATCTAAATGACTTGGTGATATTCTGAGAAACTATCGGGAACCCATTTGGAGCCTGACAACTGGTAACTGTAATCAATTCATCCAATCGAAGCGAATACATTGGTAAAATGGACTTGACAGTTGTTTGCTCGAGGAGTCGTCCTGGTATGACGTAATTAAGCCAATCGACACATTCCAGGCAAAAGTTATCTAAGGAGTTATTTCAATTGCACGTTTATCGTTAGTCCTCGAAAATTCGAAGTATTTCGTAATTTCCCATCTGTCAAAAAGTATTTTACGTTTGAGCGATGTTTCGATCGTCTGGCGAATAGAATGAATTAATTGCATACTTCGGGCGCACGTTCGAAGCGAGCTTTAAGAAAGCTTCATCCACACCAGCGATCCGTATAAGAAAGAGACGAGGGTGAGGAAGGTTAAAGGAGAAACAAAAAATAAGATAAAGGATGCCACGGAAGGTACAATTGGAAATAGGTACGGTCGGAAGAGAGATAAAAAATAAAAAAAAAAAGGAGAACAAAGCTTTCCCGAGAAACTGGATGAGTTTCTAAGTAGCGATGAATAGTGTATATCGAGTGGTGTTTATGCCTGTCAGCTGATGTCAATGACTGATCTTTGATCTCGATATTATTAACTCTTGAGTCACGATGGGCTTTTGCTCAAAAGGTACAAGTTATGCCGGGACACTCGACCAATCTTGATCGTATCGCCGGCTACAGGCCCCGTTGTAGCTGCGTTGCGCGTTATCGCGAATTTATGGGCAATCGGGATTTCAGACGACAGGATAGTAGCGGGATGTATACGTATTATAGAAAAAATTTCACCCCGAGTGTACCTCGAGTAACGTAACCAATAAACGTAAATGGTGGATATCACTTTAAGTGACCAAGTTTGGTGTAGCGTGATAACGTAGTATACCGTAACCTAGATAAACGTCTAGTTTATTGGCTAAAATCGAGCGGGACGACTTAAAAGATAACTTCTCGACGAAGTGCAATTCGCGTTATCAAGTTGCGATCACGGCAGTGACTAAAATCTCGTATGGTTTGCTGATGAAATTGAAATTCGATTCGCGAAGTAAAATGGCAAACGTCATAGAGTGCAAATGAAATAAATTTTTGAGGATGAATGAAATAGGAAGATTTCGAAAAATTGAACATTTTTTCACTGCAGCCCCACTGGACCAAGGGACGAACTGCTCTTGGAGGAGACAGAAGTTAGTCGACTCTTCGAGTAAGATGAATTTTCGTTCCTCCGTAGCATAAAGCTGAATGGTTAATAACCCGTAGGAGATAACGAGTCGTTTTATGAGTTTCCTTTAGGTCCAGGCTCCCACGAGAACTTCTAGACTTTCAATAACGATTAAGAAAGCGCCGAGACTGAAGCAGATTGTTACGAGTCAATAAGGAGAATCACTTTTATTGCAGAATTCTCGTTTCGCACAAATCAACAGTAAGTACAGTAGCGATCATAAGCTTTCCTCGGGCAGATGATACATGCTCGGACAGTTGTCACGATTGACTCGAGTCATTGTCAGCATCTAAATAATTCAGTCCTATAGTCGGTCCACGAGTGCGAATTGGTATTTTTGACAGTTCGCAAATAATGCAGACCTAAGAAAATCGCACGTGATTATTCATGAAAAAACATAATTGTATGCTAAAGTCGGAAAATAAAAAAAGTATATTTACCTCAAAGCCCACGCATACTGACTTTTGCAGAGAATACTTTATGCAATGACACGTGCGTCTTGCTAGAGACTTTATTGCTTTCGAAATGTCAAAAGAATCACATAAAACTCGAGGATCGACTACACACGAGTCTCTCGAATCAAACGTTTCGCAGGGGGTCATCTTCCTCCGAGTATCAATGTAAACGAGTCCCCCGAACTTACAATTAGTACCTTACTCGTAAATCGACTGTAGGCTCGTACTGTTAGCATTTCTTGGTACGTCTAACGAACTGGTTAACTGCACCAGCCAACACAGCCAACTTGTGAACCAGCTAACACGCACGCCACATTCGTACTGGAATGTCGGAGCGTCAAGTAAGTCATTGACTTTTGAGAAACGCGTAGGACCAGTCAGCTTAGTCAAGAAATCCCGAGCGCGCTGCTGCTGACTCGCTAATTGATCCGTATCAGTGGCAGTATTGGGCGTTCGACCTCGCTAATTGAACTGGCATAGGTGTCAAGTTGTTACGGAAATTTTGAAATTTTTCAAAAAAAAACGTCAAGCTGGTTCAAAGTTACGTCGCTGCCAAAGGCCAACTGATAACAGCCGAATGGATACAGGAGTGGGCTAAGATTACAGCTCGAACGGCGAAAAAGATGAAAAGTTCAAAATATTAAAATCGCGAGAGCAAAGTGGCAATAAGCGCTAGAGAGAACGGCACTTGCTTCCGGACGATTCAGCTGAAAAGCTCGTGCAATTTGTCACGTGAGAATAAGAAAAGATAGAGTCAAAATGATCGAGGGGACTGAGGGGATGCAAGAGAGGAGAAGAGTGGAAAGAGGAGCCTAGTAAAAGGCATAAGGAGTCAAGAAAAATATGCAAATTAAAGTATGGCTCAAAATATAAAAAGTAAAGCACGACTTATGTATTTGCACGGTGCCTATTTATGTATGTAGTATACATAACTTCGTTAGCTGTACAGCTATGAAAGACGATAAGCAAAAAAAGTGTCATTAATCATAAATAATGGTACGACTGGAAAAGTGGATATGTTCCACTTTCCAAAGCTTCCTTCGCCCCGTGAACGACGATCGCTTTAAGAAGCGCTGCTCTGCCGCGTTATTGTGCACAGATCGTTCGTTTAAGCTGATTCGAGATGCATTTACCGACCTGAAGTTGGCTTTGAGCGAGGGAAAGAACCTCAATGAAGACTTGCGTTTACCGTAACTATGTACGAGGGTGCAGGAGGGGCCTCAGTGCCTGGGTTACCAGGCAAGAAATCTAGGTTACTATTAATAGCAGCAAGTGCCAAGACAGCTTCTACCTGATAGAAGGCAAGGGTAATTATAACGTACTGTTTTGCAAAGACAGAGTCGAATTTTAAATACTCCGAGGGATTTCCAAGTAGGAGCTTGCCCGAGTTCGACTACTCAGCCGCCAGGGAGAAATGCCCAGCAGCGAGTTCAAAGGCTCGAAATAAAGGTTGGGCTACGAGGGAAAGTTCAAGTTCTCGTGTTAACGAAGAGAGTAACACACGCGCTGTTATCGTGAGATCAAAGAATAATAATTTTAAATTCAAAAGCGTCAAGCAGAAAGTGAAGGTACAGAAACCCTTGAAAAATAAATAGCTACGATATTGCGAAGACGATAGGGTGTAGGACCGTCAAAGCTAAAATGTACCCACAGCATCGTTCAAGAAAGTTACTCTCTGTGTAGCGAGAAAGAAAAAATCAAAGATCCGGGTGGATCGTGTTAACTTTTCGAAATCCTGTAGGTCTCGCGAATATCCGATATACATATAGGTCGATGCTCGTAGCTTCGCAAATTGCTTCGGATTCTTTCTCTAATACTTTTCTAATCCGCTAATCCTTCAGTGCCGTATAAACGAACCGAACTGAAAGGGAGGATCGAGGCAGGCCAACTTTTCTCTATACTTTTTTTCTTTGTTCTTTCTATTAAACTTTTCTTTTTCTTTCCTTTCTTGCCTCCCGTCCCACGCTTACTTCCTTGATGGTCGAACATTCAAGGACTGTTCTTGTTATTCTTCTTTCCTCAGCAATCAAATAATAGCGGGCAAAACGATTGACTTTTCCATACATGGTGTATCTGTTGAATGTTGAATTACTTTTGTGTAGGCACGTAGGCGTGCGTATATTTTTTTTCATTTGCGCAAATCTCCTGCCAAAATCAACAAAATTTGCAATGGGCTTACGGTATCGAATTAAGCTAGCATTAATTATAAACTCCGAGTAATCGGTTCACGTGCTGAGAGCTAGTAGAGAACTACGAATGAACTACCTTTTGCGCTTGACATTATGTCACGTGACGCACTCGCTTCGGCAACGACACTTCAAAGTCAACGAGCTATTCGTTATTCGTTAAGCACGGGAGATCATTAACGACCCACACTGTGCGCAGCCAGTAATTATTTCAGTGCGCAAACTTAATTTATACCGCAATTAAATATATGAGCTGCGACAGGTAATTGATAATGCGGTAACCGGGATATTGAGTGATATTAGGGATATTGAATAAAATTCCATGTAAAAATAAATGGTCGTACACGTGGCGTTTGAGAGGTGTCAGCAATCTGTGTGTATTTAGTTAACGAGGGTATTGTATTTTCTTTCTTTAAAGTACGTAGCACGATGTTAACATTGTCATTAGAGTTTGATTCTCCAAATATGCTAACTTTTTTAATTTAACAATTTTTCTTTTTTTTTTAAGAAGAAGAAAGTTTATATCTTTGCATTAGCCGCTGAGCGGGAACCGAGTTAAATTCAATGGAGAATAATTAAGTACCTTTTGGATTAATCGTGCTCGAGATAGCGAAATAAAGTACGTGAACGAAAGAACAACGTATAGCTGGCAAAAGCGCCGAAACGATCTTGCCGCGATTAATGATTTAGTATAAGTCAAGAAATCGAGTCTGACACCACTTCTTATACAAGACGTTATTGGAATTTCACGATAAATGCTCCAATTGTATTCGTCAGTCCGCAGTGACATTGAAATTTCACGAATCGACTGATTGCAACGAAATTTACAAAGTGACACGCGCCACTGTTTCAGTTTTCATTCGATTCATTGATTTAATAACCTCACAATTCCCCGCAAAATCACATCAATTTATTGGACGCTGCTCAATATTTCGATTACATATCTCTCAATTGCCGATCGACGTGACCCTGCGAAGACTCGATGAAATGTTTGAAAAATTGTAATTTTACGCTTTTTCAAAATCAATAAATAAATATTGTAGAATATAAGTAAGAATACGCGTGTGAGTGCGGGAGCGTGTGTGTTGCGTATGAATGTTTGTGGATGAGAGAGAGGTCAGCGGACAGGAGGACAAAATAATTAGTTGGACGCCAGCTGTCGAGGTAAATGAATAAATCAATTATCACCAGATCCCACCGATTGCTAAGATTATATTAACTTGAGATCGTATCTTACAATACACACCAATACGTCGGCAGGATGTCAAAAGAAAACGAATTAATAGTCAAAAGCTAAAGGAGTCTCCATATACGTTATTTTAAAGCGCTCGGCCAAGTGCATCGAAATCTTGACATTTTTCAGCTTCTCTATGCATTTTGCGAGCAATGACCGCCTAGAGCGCAGAAGTGGGGAGCCAGTCTCGGTGGTTCAATGAACTCTCGCAAAGTGTCCTCATGCGTTTCGGCAAAGCACGACCGATAAGGACGCGTCGTTAGCATAACGTCCCATTGAAAATTTGTTTCGATCTTTAATTCAACGTGCGAATTTCCTGCACGTTACACCATCGCCACGTACAACGAAAAATTAATAGATAATATATCCGAGCGTATGAAAAAAGAAAATTTCTACAAACGTCTATACGAATCAAAGACTTCCTTATTCCAGCCAATCCGTACAGACAGAAGCTTTGAAAAATGAATACAATATAAAACAGACGATACACCAACGAAAAAGATTCACGATAGTTGCCATAAATTCGCCACCCCCTAAAAATAAACTGCCACGGTGACGTAACGATCGCCGAGGTGTGAGAAACCCCTATAAACAGTCCTCTGGGTATAACGCGAAAAGTGACGTAACGCAACCTGTCAAATTTATTTTTGTATATTTCGCGCGTATCCGACATCCGTACAGACACAGGACAGAAGTTGTCGCGAAGCGAAGTTGCGAAACACGTGATAGAAAATCGTTCGGAACGAACGACACGTCCCGCGGGATACATTGGGAAATAATTCGAAGAAGGTCCAGGCGCGCCTCTCGAAAGAGTTAGGTTAGGGAATTCAGACTGGTCAAACTGCTTGGGATTCTACCGGGACTCTATAGTCGCTGCTATCTCCTGTCCTCTTTCTACGGCCTACTCTGCTAATACTAATGCCTGCCAGCACTGCTGCTGCTGCCACCACCCTAACCTTTACTAGCAGCAGACAGTGGTGGTAGTATTACCACGACGTCACGTTTCGCCTAGTATCTCTATCTCTTCCTACAGACTCAATCTCCGATCTCGACTGTTCCTCCTTCCGAGTGCGTTATCCTTCTGTACTTTTTCTTCGGTACTTTCGCATCCTCCTTGTTATCGCGGTCATTATCTTTTCTGTTATGATTATGCACCAGACGTTCGTTTACTGGCGAACTAAGCCCGCCGACACCGCGTCGGCCTCGCAGCAGTCCTGATGTCAAATTAACAGTGCTGTTATGCAATAAGGTTTCACAGCGAGTTTGAGTCATCGACAAAGATACAAGTATACAAGGTCTACTTTTTCGTATAATCGAGCCAGGATTGCACGTTATACCGAGTGATACTTGACGCGTGACTCTGTTCTCTATAATACTACTTTTAAAGCCCGTCGCTCGCCCTCGATAAATCGCAAATTCAGGTTATCGAAGGTCCAAAGTATTCTTTCCAAATTTCATCCCCAATCCTTATAACCTTTATTACAGTACGGCAGACGGAAATCTCCTTTTATGTTTTGACAAGCATAAAAATAAATTCCAGACCGATGAAAAGGTGATACAAGAGCCAGTGGTGCTGACCGAGTAGGTAGCCGGGATCCTCAAAGGGACCGGAGAAAAGGGACGAGGGAGAGGGAGACTGGGATGTGTACGAAAGAGGGATTCGAAAGGGACTGAAAGCAACTCGGGGTCTCGTTGAAAGGAAGAAAACGTAGAGACATTTTTTTATCTTATTGTCCAATCCTCTCACTCTAATCCCGAAAGGGGAGTAGCCCGGAGTCCCGAACTTTCGATTAACAATGAGTTCCATCTATCTGGGGAGGAACAAGTGTGCGAGGGGCGCCAGCCTCGCGTTGTCCGGCCCTGAAAACAATTCCTCGATACGAGGTGGAAAACGTCAAACAATTTGATGGCCAATGGACGAGCACGATTCCAGTCGTCGATTGAATATTTGCTAAAGGAGGAAGACTAACGAGTCCCGCTAAATATTCAGTGGGCCATAACGCGTGTGCGCAGCGACCTTTGGAATATTACTAGACAGCACGATAAAGCGTGGCAATAGCACGAAATTTGGCTAATTCATCAGACTGCTTTGACGGCAGGAACAATTAAGTTCTCTCGTATTGCGCAACGCATTGCGAACTCAAACCAATCGAGTTTATCATTATATCCACGTATGTTTGGCTCAATGGTTCTTGCAAGAAAATTTAATTAAACGAAATAACGAAATAACGCAGGCAGGGCGGAACCCATTGTGGCGTTAACGAGAAGATGTCTAAGCATGCTGTACCGAGGTTAATGGAAAACATCGAATCGTCAGGATTTAGCGAATTCGATATCGACGGACCCGTAAGTATTGTCAATGGGAAATACGAATTGCGCAAGTCAAACGAGCTGGACGATTGTCCGAAATTCGTCTGTAACGCGGAGATAACTTATTCTCTTACTGACGTTTTCGTTACTGCTTACCACGTGCGTTTCTTCCAGTCTGACAGCTACGCTGGAAACTTGTCAACAATCCTAAGAAATAAACGAGCCACGTGCGCGCGCGTACCCAGGTGTACATACAATAACAAGCCGTTCCGGCATGTCGAGCGGACAGAGATTAAATATGATAAATACACTGATAAACGTGTTTATCACGGGTCACGATGGGTCATTCTAAAACGACGACAAAAACCGATGCTTATACGCTTGGACTATGTCTTTTCAAAAAAATTTCCTCAAATACGTAATTTCCATATTCATTTGGTCGCTTTCAACGATAAATCGTATGAAAACCGTCAAAATTTCCAGAATCAACGACCCTGTGGTAATTAAATACTGTTTAAAGAGTGTTTAGGGAAACTCGATGCTAGTGGGTAATCGATAGACATGCTCCGTCAGTAGATAAACTGTGCTATTATCGCTGTGAACTTGACAATACTTCTACAGTGCAAAGAGACGTAAATGGGGTCGTAGAATTAACATTGACATTTTAATCTATCGATAGGTTAAAGTATCATACAGTATCTCGATAGTATCTCCGATTCGAGTACCTGCGTCCACAAGTTGTATGCAGTGTCATACGTATGGTACACGTAAACCATACTAATCTGTGTACTAGGCTCGTGACTAATGTTGGTATACAGGAGATAGGAAAATCATAACTGTCCTCGTAGAACGCGCATGCGCTCTCGCGCCCGTGTCAGTTCGAAAGCGAAGAGCGGAGGAGCTTTCCGATAAGGAAGCAAGTACAGCTGATAAATCCAAGCTATAAAAACCAGCTGACCGATAATCCATTTTCTTGCCTCATGACGTATCAAGCAGATAAGATAAAGTCAATGGATAAGGAATAACATCTTTTACCGAGAACATTTTACGAGTAAGTATTGTTCTCCTAGGTAGCAGCTGGATCGAGCGCTACAAATTCGCCATTCTTGGGCAACGAGCGACGTTCGTTTGTCAATGTCTTACGGGCCAGTCCGGCCAGTCTAAGCGATCTACTGTACACGAACCATTTCTTAGCGCGTTTGACAGACAGAAATTTGGAGGTTAGGTTGGCAGCGTTAGATCAAAAAGTAAAGTCAAATCTTTGTACTGTTTTTGGGTATAAATGGACGAAAGTGAATTCGTGTGAAATTAACAAGGTTTGAGATTGGTCATCGGAGCGATATAAAAGATTGACGCACGGGTAGATTTTCACAGTTGGTCAACGTGCCTGTAGTCAATTTTGATTCGCTGTTATTCTACAGACTGTACATTAATTTTAACACGATCGTTGTTCGCGACTACATTATTCGACAGTGATTATTATTATAATAATGTAAACGGTGCCAAAGGAAACTTAACGAACGAATCGAGTTCTGACGGTGGAGGCAATTTTTTTTATATCATTTTCCCAGTAGGAACGGAAACGTCCCTGGAGTCGAAAATTGTTTTCAAGGTGATCCAACGTGTTATAAGGTGCACGATATGGTTAACAGGAACTTCGTGCAACTTAAACAGTCTGACAGGGGTCGGCCGGTAATGGCGTTACTTATGTTAGAGATTGCTCAACAGTACACGTGCGTCAAGGTGAACAGTATACTGTAAATACGTATCACCACCTTTGTTACTAGTGTAATACATTAAAAGTGACAAACAGTGAATAAACACATTGAGTGACAATAGCACGTGACATGGAGAAATAAGTAAAGCGAATTGAAGATAAAAAAAGGGATATATATTGTATATACAAAAAAATGAAGAAAGCCAATAAGTACAGACCGTTTCAAATACCAATCCGGCCCGCTGAATACAGAAACGACAGACTCTGGATTTTCTGCTTTTCTCGAGGATTTTGCGCGTTGAAATGCAGCGTACAATTTTCTATGGCATTCGTGTGTAGCCATACACACATACGTCTATAAGTATTACGGGGTTTACACCGGTATACACACATTTACGTAGAACCCACGTGTCTCTTGTATGGCGAGGTAAAGTTAGGTCCTGAGGTTCTCGAATAGAACTGCTAAGAAGTTCCTGGGATTTAGGGTTTAACCTTTCTTTTTTTTTTGTGCAATGCCCATCCCAATCACCTTTTCCCGACCTCGTTTCCCTTTTCGACCGTGTTTTCGTTTCTCGTGATATTTTTTTAAAATATTCTCTCCGACGCACTTTGATTTTTCACTCGACCTCTTCTTCGAAACGCACGGCAGTGCGAGTTCGCGCGAACCCGCACCGTTATAGATTGACTGGAACGACCCAGTGGGACAAACAAATAGGCGAAAAAGATTTCTGCAGAAAAATTTTTCGCGAATGGATAATCGGAACGCAGTAAAGTTAAATTACCAAGAATCGATATATTTAATGACCATTCTTACTTTCCACGTAAATATAAACAAACAATGGCCAAGACACTTTCTCGTTACGAAATTATCCAGAACCTTAAGTACTATTTGTAAAGCAAACTTTCACTACATTTCCAAACTTTCCCCCGAAATAGCATCTAACAATACCACATCGATAATATATCAATTAAAGAACGTCAAACATAGGCATATGAGTCTTACCTTGTCTAAATATCGGAAACCGTGGTCGCGTGCGACTTGCTCAGCGACATCGGGTCCTCCCTCGATATGCGCGGCCCACTGATTAGTATACGCACACACACCAATCCGATTAGCGTAGATCACGAGAAATCCGAGAAACGCACAAATTCCTTTAGGGCACATGTTAAACGATGATGCTCACTGAAAGCCCGGGCAAAGAAAAGTGGGGGAAAAAAAAAAGATACAAAGTTCCTTAAATTTTAAATAAACAGCTGCTCTCTTAAGAGTAAAACGAAGATACACCGCTTATCACAGAATGACACCTTTCTTTCGAGTTACTTTATATCGTCCGCATTTACGACCAATAACAAGAATGAAAGTCACAAATAGGTACGCAGACACCCACGCATCGACACACTCGTCGAAATCGAGATCACGCGGGGATTTCCTCTACGTCACACAATTTCTTTTAAAAAAACATTACGCGCCGCTATTATTATCATGTTAAAAGACACATAATGTCGCGCAGCTTCGATGAACCGGCGCAAACTAAATTGCAAAATCGTGACCGGTACTATCACCCACGTTAAATGGCACTTCGAACGTAGCTTAGGCAAGTGGTGGGGGAACCTTAGGCCTGTGGAGGGGATACGAGCACGATCGGTATTGGTGGAAAGGGAGTGTGTGAAGGGAGAGGGGGAAGAGGGGTAGAGAGGGTGAAAATCAGCACACGTCACTCACGATCCTCTCGAGCCCGTAACGAATCAAACCGATCGGCTCGGTAGTCCTCGCTAGACTGAGGTGTCCCACGTAGTTTGCTGGCTCGGGGCTAGCGGGGGGGATCTGTCAGAGGTTACGTACTCTTGGAGTGGGAGTAGAGCTATTTGCTTAGGCGTGGGGATGAGTTCCTAAGGCGGTGGAGGCCAAGAACCGGGAAACCACTAAGAAGACATGTCACCAGCACTGCTCTACTATAAGTCATCAGTTTTGCCTTTCGTCATACTCTCCGAGAAGATTTGAGAAAATTTTTGCGAGTCGTCGAGGAGTTTCCCCGAGTCTTTCAATGACGCGTTACAGTTTTGAATTAATGAAATTATTCGAACGATACTTAAGGTTAAATTATGACACTTGATTGTTTATCTATTTCTTATTTTATTCGCTTTGCGTCAAGTCCTGAGCGTTTAAACACGATCGTCACTCGCGATTGTAATTTTGGATGAAATTTTTCAAAATCCTTACACGGAATATCACTGCGCAGTGCTCGTTTACATCAACACTCTAGTCCGAATATCCATTGTAGTTGTTCGCTTGCATCGCTTCGGTTGGCTATTTTTCATCGAATACAGTCGTGTCCAAAATTCGTTTTCCTCGCAGTATTGTCTTCTTCCCCCGTCGGAGACATAAGACGAGAGAGAAGATTCCGAAGGTTAACCGTGCAGGAAGATCATCTGGCAAATTATCAGGCAGATCGACTCTCAACTTACAGGGAGATCATCTTGTTCCTCTAGGAATTGCGACTCTCGTCGATTCCTATGGTCCCCGGAATTTCCTGCTGGTTATACGCTTGATGGACTTTACTGTACCCGGTTAGCATCAGAAGGATAGCGGCCATTTGTCGGCTATGTATTTCGAGATTGATCAGAGAAACGGACGAAATTGAATCTGACTGAATTATATCGTCATCTGGTATTGTATGAACTCGTTCGTTATTTGACAAATCTTCGATATCTCTTTTCTATGTACTTTTTCGCCATCCTCGTGAAAATTCCTCTATATCGATTCTGGAACAAATTATTCGTATTTTTTTAGACTTTTATTTTATCGTCAAATACAAATATTTATATTTCAACAATCTTGTGGCTTCGATTATGAGATATCCTCAGAATATTATAGGAAACGACGTTATCGTATCCGTACCGAAATTATTAATGTTGTTAATTCGACTTATCGCGAATGCAGTGCGACGATAAGAGGATTTTCAAGTTTTATAAATGGCCGACCCCACCTACTCCCTATACAGACTGCTCCAGTTTCTTGATTGGAGGTTTAACAGTATGAAAGCATACATACTCGTCGAAACTTAAGTAAATACCTGTGTCAGGTATTTGAAAAATGTTGATAGAAAAAAGAAGCGAATAAAAAAATTCTGCTCAGATAAAACGTATCCTCGATAGCTAATAGATTTGAAGAGAATACCAGTAGCATTTGCCCTAGTTTTTCGATTAAGCATTTGACCAACGATGAGAGAAATTCGAGTCGAGGAGCAGATCGTTGAACGAGAAAAAAAAATACCAAAATTTCTATAGCTGATGAGTCTCATGAAAATAAATATAGTACCACATCGTACGAATGCACGATGTAATATTGATGCGAAAGAATCTTGTAAATCAAGTTGAATTTTTTCGTTCAAACCGAAAAGTGAGCAACGCATAACCAATAAAATAATCCGATTAGAAATTTGACTAACGACGACATTACGATGAAAATGCAGTCGGCAAACAATTAAAAAAATTTATCATCGACGCACGTGACTTTAATGATACATTAGAAAAATTCAATGGACACCGACGACGGCGACCGGAAATTCACGAGGTCGCTAATCCGAAAAAAGACGGGAATCCGATTATACACGTACAGGATAATTTACATTCGTACAGTATTTGCATCGCGGTATAGTAAAGAGTGGAACCCGGCAACGTGATACGACTGAAAAATTAATTCCTGAACATCTTCAATTCCATGGTGTGCCCATAATATGCCTGCAGAATAATTTTAAAATCGTGAAAGTAAAGTTATTTCCGGTAAAAGAAAAACAAGTCTGATACAGGAAGTATATACAGCGTATATGGGATATGAAAAAAATAACAGAAGAAAAAGACGTCTCGGATTAAATGGCAAATTGATACTGGGTGGCATCTGGTCTGACACGGTAGCAGTAAATCTACTTTGGATGATCTTACTGTGTGAATATGGATATAAATATAGACATATACTCGGTATACATATACACGTAGAGATATACAGTATAACAGTGCGGGCGCGTATGGTCACTCGTAAATCAGGATCCTGAAATACCAAAGCGGTGAATGCGGCGGCACCGATGAGACGTGAGAGAGAGAGAGAGAGAGTGAGAGAGTGTGAGAGAGAGAAAGAGAGAGAGAGTGTGTGAGAGAGAGAGAGAAGGAACAAACGCAATATAGGGAGAGCTAAGAGAAGTGCGAGGCAGAAAGAGGGACGGAGAAAGAAAGAGATAGGACCTAGGAAGGTAGGAAGTCCCATGAAAGTGCACGTTAGTACGAGAGACCTGAAGAAGAAGACGAAGAAGAATAAAAAGAGAGGAGAAGCGTGGCAACGCAGCGGCGAAAAACGTGGAGGCCTCCGCTTGCCTGAATATCCTCATAATCGTGGCAACTGCGCGTCGAGGAAAATATACAAAGAAAAATGCGGAAACTTAATAGTCGTTCGGGCATTCGGTGCCTAAGAGGTAAAAGGCGGCCTTGTGGACACGACCAGGTAGCGGAACGTTACTGTGTCTAAATTCCGGTACATGCACAATTCTCTAATACGTATATACACGCGATAGCTACGTGTGCACTGAGTACATCTCATATTCATTTTAATTCTCGCACAAGGGAAAACAATTGATTCAATAAAAACTATACGAGTCACTAAAAAAAATCCACAAGCGTTATTGGGTTTACCTGTAGAAATCAGCAAAAGTCAAATTTGCTGCCTGTATATCATCGCCATAAAATTCAAATCCTTGAACAACGAATAGCTGCCGTGTTACGGATTTTTGGAGAGATAAAGTGTACTTATAGGTTAGAAGGAAAAAAAGAATCAGTTCCACTGGTAATTATCACTAAAAGTTTTACGAGTAGCCAGGGTACGATAACAACGGGAGTTATGTCACCAACGCACAAACATAACCTAAACGCACCGAGAACGAACTGACCCCGAAGACGGAGCACAGATGACTGACGGTCCGGACGGTAGTCGGAGGTTTACTCCCCACTCCTCGATCACGGCGGCGGCTCCGTTGCTAAGCAACGTGGCAATCAGCGTGTCCTTCTCTCGTGGCAGGATATGCAGCTTCAACTTTCGTGCCACCTCTGTCGCACCTGCACCAGGATGGTCGAGAGCGACTATTCGAGGGGATTTATGGACGAGTGGTGGGGGGTTCGGGTAAAAGATATCCGAGCCTCGGAGTGGGGGAAGGATCTCTCAGTCATTCCTGTATTCTCTTTACTCCCACCACGATCCACCTACTACTGAGTGATACTTACTAGCTGGCTCAAGGCAAGGATGCTGTCTCCAATACTCTTTGCTCTTTCTCCCGTAGGTATTGACTCCCCGCACCTGCATAGGCCGTAAAAGGCAGCGTGCACTTGAGTGATTAGGATTCAATCTGATAAAGACAACGACCACGAAGCTTTGATATCACATGACTATCAACTTATTAATATTCAAATTAATCGGAGCAATTTGATCGCTCGATTTTATTAAAAATCCCCAGCATCCTCATCGTCCTGAAAAACTGCCCTTATCTCATTCTCCATAGACCCGTCCCATCTCATCAAATTTTCATCATACCGATTTTCGAATTGATCAAATCCGAACAGCGATCGATCCCCCTTTATAGCGTCTAGGAAATTTTGAAGCTTACTGTACATAGTCTATTTCAATGAATATTATTACTATATAAACAAAACTCGTACGGGGATGCACACGTCTACGCATATTGCATCAAGATAAAATCGTTTAGATTATTCATGACAATAGAATCGCACTTGATGAAAGATGTATGACGTCATAACGTCACCTGTAATATTATTGGTCATGAGAATCCCGATGCTGGGGAGTTTCGATGCGATCTCAATCTAACGATCCCCTTGTAAACAATACCGAGAATAAACTTTATCAACGGTGCATACTGCATGCGGATGCAAGTTGAATTATGGATGCACCCTGTTACTCATCCCGCAGAATCTCACCGCTACTACCATTACTGTACCATTGTCTTTTATGGATCTAACCATTTCGCAAGTCAGCAAGTTATTACAAAAGTCAGTCGGTCTGCGTGTCCTATGATAAAAGCAAAACTACAATGACCTGACCCAACGCAACTGCAGTTGCGTTATAAATTCCTAGCATGGATTTCGATTATGTAATCAGTACGTCACGTGATCCGTTGAAACCATCACTCAGACACTCCAGTCGCGTTTTCGACGTACCACTGATAATCTTATTGCAGCTTAATGGATATGCGACGCATTTGCACTGGTCCTTGCATATCGGATGCAGCTAGGCGCTGCGATGGATCGAACATGCTTGGCAAACTGCGTTCTGCTCGCTCTCGATCCGCCATATTGATATTAATGACTCGGCTACGTGCTATTTGTTAGCCAGCATCAAATCCAAATGATATTCGGGGAATCGGCATGGCCTATCTAACGCTAATGAATATTTCATTAGACCGAGTGTCATCTCACATCTGCAAGGGTTTATACCCACAACATATACATATATATATTCAATGTTTTGATCGTTTCAATTTCAATTACTGAAACTCACAAATGGATAAGCCCGTCGTAAGGTTTTAAGGTATGACACATAGGGAGGATCGCGCTAAAATATTTATCCCTGATTATATTTTCTTTCTAAATTTAATACTGCCAATCCGTCACAGGTATACTTTTTCGAGGATGCGTTTGAAAATTTTTTCAAGGATTTTCAAAATATTTTTTTACGACTAACTCATACACAAATTTTCAGTATTCATAGTGAATCCAATGGCTGGGATTAGCTTTTGCTCGAGGACACGGGGCTAATTCATTGCATGGGAATTTGACAGCGACTTCAAATTTTACGTTTTAAAAGAAATCTTGCATGAGATTCTGGAACACCCGTTTTTGGATTCTAAGTATAGTTAATTAGGTCATTCCTGTAGTACACGACGTCATATCGTTCGTACGGTATAGTAATCATGGTAGAGAGCTGAAAGAATCAGATATATTATGGTTTTCCACGATAAGCCACTGTACTCTTTTTATAAAGTTTTCAAAAATCGTCGATGCGGAACCTTACAATATTTCTAACTTATCGTCACTTACGTCACAGCGTTATCTTCCTACGGGCGAAGTCAACCATCAATTATTTTTCTTTTGTAGCAATCCAACCTAACCTATAAAAAACGCTGCACAAGAGCTGGTCATACTGTCACAGCTTGCCGAAACCAAAATGTGTGATGTTACCACTCTAACATGTCCAGGATACCGATAAGGAGTCTCGAAAGTGTCAGCGAAATAACAGAAGACGATAGGAAAACGCAATCGGAAAGGAGTACGACGTGATAAGATACACGAGATGAAATATATATATATATATACATATATAGCCATTCTTACCAGCTGACGATCACAAATCGTATCTCGAATCTGCAGTTAATTTCCGATAAAAAAATTTTATATTGGAGTTTGCGAATGGCAATTCTGTTATCGATGAACTTATTGTTAATAAATTGTAGAACGTGAAAACTGTTCTTGTAATTTTCTACAGCCAATAGGGAACCGGCTGAAACTTTGATGCAAAACTTGGGCAAATTATTGATCGCTTCAAAATCGCTATTCGACGTAGGAAAGCGATGTCTGGCTCTTTGCCGACGATATCTACTACTTGCGTTCTAGTTAGACGCGGAGGACTTGACCTTTGACTTCGATTGTGTTGGGCATGAAAGACTAGGTTAGTTACAATTTCAGGGCTGCACTTGTAAAGGTTCGAGGTGGTCGCGAGGCAGTTACATCGAAATACTATCCGCCAAGAGTGGGTAGTGCTCGAACGAGCTGAAGGAGAAGGAGGTTGAACAAGGTTGAAGGAGGTTCAAGAAGCACTAGCCCTCTTTGGTTTGTAGTTGGCTGTGAGTAGGATAACTCTACATATCTGTAAGTCTTGGCTACGTGTAATAGGTATATGTAGTATTGTCAAAATAGCCTAGGTAATATGAGACCAGGAGTTCCGGAATGAGATGGAGATAAAAAATAAAGAAAAATTCAAATTTATATAACGTGCGATCGGTGCCATCATTCTTTTTAGGTAGTTGAATTTGGTCTTTTTTTTTAGTTGACGGTGTGGTTATTTGCTTTGGAAATTTTTTGAAAGCATCAGCCAAACGATATCACGACCCGACCAATCTATCACGGCGGATTCTGATAAAGTTACGTTATAGTATCGTAATACAAGTAGCCGACCGTAAAAGAAAAATGTGAAGCGAGAGAAAAAATTGGCCAACAAAAAAGATACGCGTCTGTAACAAGAGTCTGTTTTTTCAGCTACTTTTTACTTTTTTTTTATTCTTTATTTTTTCCCAATCTAGTTGCTGCCTCTTTGTCCTTATTTGGTTTCGTCCGAGCTTGGAATAGATGATTAAATTAATGTCGTCGAAGGATGAGATTAAAAAAGGGAATGAAAATATGAAAAAAACATAGCGAAGGCAAAAAATACAAACAGTCTCTCAACGTACCTACTTGAGCTTCATATTTTTTTTTTCAAGGGTCGCGGAAACAATATTTGAGGTGTGGCGGGAAATATGAAATTGAGGAGGGAAAAGGGGAAACAGGAATAGAGGATAGTGATAAAAAATCGATAGACGACAAATCAATCGCCCTCTTTTTTTTTAAGATCACGCAATAGGAACGCTTTTTTCGAAATTTTGTGTTCCATCGACTTATTTCTCGACTCTTGCGTTTCCCCAAGCGTAGAAAATGAAATTCGACAATTGAGAACAAGTATAGCAGTACACACTCCGATTCTCTGGCGTAACCGAGTGTCCTTAAAGTTTCTTCGCGACGTCAAGTGGAAGAATCCTTTGAGCGATACGGAACAAGATAGATTAATGGAAAATAATAAAAAATTCAAGAGCCAGAAAATATATGAAGAAATTTCAAGAAAGGAAGATATTATTGAATTTGAATTTTTTTTCATAATAAAACCATGACATAATTCGTTAACGAATAAAAATTTTTTTAGAAGGGCCATCTTCTTACGTGTTTCAACCTAAAAGAGCCCCTCAGACCTTACGCGGTATTTCATAGATTGTCTACACTAAGCGCTTTGAACGTATACAAAGCGTGGATACTAAATCATACACGCCGCATGCACTTTGTACAAGTGCAAATATCTCCCTTTGTACCGTGCGAGCTGCACCGTTGACTAATTACATTTTTACATTCTAAATGTTATATATGTGTGTAACAAATTTACCGTGCATCCCTTTCTTTTTTCCACACGAATACATAGAACGAACCGGGGACTCTCTTGGCTTTGATCACAGCTGCATTTTTCTTTCATATATGCCAGAGTTCCCGCAGGTATACACCGTGCTGCATTTTATTTGTATTTGACCATGAGCGCAGCTATGCAACATACGGAGAAACTAGAAAAATCCTATATATCGATATGCATATATTACGTTAGATTTCGAAATGCAATGACGGCATATTTTATTCATGAAAAAGTTCCGAAGAAAAGGATGCTTCGGCGCGTATTCACATTATTCCCTGCCGGACTGACATTATACTTCATACGTACCAGTGAGATATTACGATTCTTTTTGCCGCCAGCTATATTTTAATTTTTTTTAATACATTTTTCACCTTATTTTTCCGTTATTTTCCACGTGTGGCTCGACACACCCGTATACCACGCGTCCATGCTTTCACGTCAGTGAAAATGTAAAATTTTTTATGGCCAAAGAAATAATCGTTCGATTTTGATTTATACGTCCGTTTTTGATTTTCCGAAAATTAAACGGTCGATAAATTCGAGTAAAAAAGTCAATTCGAGGAGACACGCATGGATAATAATTTGTGTCGTGCCAATGAACAATTTTCCCAACGACACAGAGTCAGCCGCGCTTTTAAACCCGAAGTCTTGAGTCAACTCGGTCCAAAGCTAATCCAGTGTCAATTATCTCGACGTAATTTTGTCTCTAGGGACGAGCACGGTAAGATTGGAAGAGAAGCGTAAAATTCGTTTGCTTCTGCAGGAATATCTGGAATTTCAACATACGCCAGGTAGCCTTATTAGCTTGGGTAAATTATAATATTCAGAGTATTAGTGTTAACTCTTGTATTAAATAGATCAAAGGACGTGAAAATTATATCAACATTGTTATCACGAGTAAAACTACTTTCACTATAGAAACCAAAGGTATACATTCAACTTTATTTGGTGCATTAGTTCTGAATAGACCTATGTACGGTATGCACCTGCATACGACTGCAAATACCTACATCCACGTATATTCCTATATCCACGCATGTATATACATATGTAGGATTACATTCGAAGCTCTGAATTAGCCGGGAGTTGAAGGATTCACGATATTCCGTATATCCACGTAAAATGGACTGACAATTGTAACAACGTTGTACCAATCGAATAAGTGAGCAAGTACGCGGTCAAAAAAAAATTGTTACCTAAGCCTCTCTTTTTTTGACTTTTCTCAAAATCTGCAGGATTAAAACTTTATTAGTGAATTTCGTTTGGCAATCAGACTCGCCTAGATTAACCCACTTTTCGACGCTCCGGTTCGAACGTCCGACCAAACTACCAGTGTTACTACTTGGTTACTCACTTTTCTCAAACTTCCCTCGCGTAGTTAAATATTGCGACGAGTCATTTCGAAGTTCCTTGCAAAATAGATTACAACTAGAATGTCACAGAGCTTGGAAGAAGCGAACGGACGTACAGCCTCAAAAGTCTAAGTGAGTTAGCTACGGATTAGGAAGTCGGGATTCGCTTCCTTGAAAACAATTATTCGTGCCTTGAATATTCATATATTTACAAGACAATATTCAAAAGTAATTTTATATTTTATCTACATCGGTACACCGAATTAATCAACTGTGTTGCGTGGCGAAAAATTTTTTTATTAATTAAAAAAATACTTTTATTTATACGGACCTCTCGATACAGCTTCTTGTGTTCTAAGCAATGCGTTACATCGAATTTTATTGCATTGGTAAATTTATAACGCTTATCGAAACCGCGAATACATAAATTTGATATACAGGGTGTTTCGCCTAAATTGATTAACCAAAATATCTTTGTCATGCGTAAAACGTATTTTGCATTGTAAAACAAACGTACGTTTTATTACCTTGATATTTAAAAGTCGCGGAAAATAATACTTCTAACCCATAGACATATAAAGCTTCCAAGCAGACGGACTCCCCTGAACAAAATTCGGACTCGTGAGCGTCGATTTTTACGTTACCCGGTATCTTCTAAAAGTATTAACAAGATTTGGATAAAGATCCAAGGTGGCCCAACGAGGACAAGAAAGTGAAAGTGGATCCTGTCTCGGGAAGATCTATTCGCAGTCTTCAGGATTCGCTTAAGATAAAATTGGATCTTCGGATCGTTATCTACAAGATCGAGTATATATTCGAATTTTGCCATTCCACGTCGATTCGTCCTTGATTAACGAATCCCTTACTTAACATTTTATTTGAAATTCCTTCTCCCTTAACTCCGGATCAGATCTCCCGTTCTTATTCGCATATTTTGCCCGTGATATTACCCAACATTTTTTTTCCGAATAAATCGAAGAATCGATAAAAATCAATCAACTAAATTCTCCTTCCGAACGAATTCCCACGTATTAATTTTCCTTAGAAGTAACTTTCATCGCGTTTCACACATCATTTAAGACCTTATCAAAATACCTATATCGTCCTGTATACTTTATTTCTCATGTCCCAGCTCAAGTTCGTGCAGCCGATAATGAAGTTTCGATATTGCACTGGATGCACTATTTCGTGGTATAGTAGATACCTGCTATTACATTACCTACTTACACGGTAAACTCTATGAAATTTCAAGGGGAATAACTTAATTTTATAATTCACGTAAATTCCCTCAACGACCATAAACATGCTCACGGAGCACAACCGACAATTTTCACACTATCAGCGATATTAAATTGCATTCTGTCCCATTGTCTCTCCGGCATGTATACGCTAGTACATTGACTGTACAATCCCGTATAACGGTCATCATAGGAAACTCCCATCCGACGTTGGTCCATATACGCGTATGCCCCATGCCCCTTAACGAGCCGAGGTAGCTACGTAGGTTGGAATACCTTATATCTCACGTTATACACATATACATATATCACGGTTTGCCTATATCAGTATCTATAGCCATTACGCTCTAGAAACAAGCAGTAATTGCAGCGCAAGCAAGTGCAATATGCAACCGCCAAAGTTTCCTGGCTGCGGCAGGACAGCTTTGTGCCGATCCTGAAACGAGCTAAATTTCACGGTAATTGGTGTAAGGACGATGCAACCAGGTAAATACGTATATGTGTACATGGAGTACCTACCATGTACCTACAGATACATTTATATGTTCAGGACTTCCAGCAACGTCTTTACCAAGTGCTGCAATTAATTTTGCAAAATATTTGCGACACTGTCTGCTCTTGTACTTCGAAACTCGGTACATCCTCGTGTCTATTTTATTGCTTTATTTCTTTCCCATATCGTATACAATACATCGGGTGGTTCTTATATTTTTTTTTATATATTCCTCTATCATCTCCCGTGATTGATGAGCACTATTGTGCTTCCTGGACTGGCCACTTTTATTTTTTATTTTTTTTCCATGATTCTCCGGTTTCTACTGGCTGTTGTTGTTATTGGTGCACGTCCTTTCCAGGGAATTCAATCCTCGAGACAACATTGCGCTCTTATGCAATACATCGTACATGCATTGCATCGAACGGCTCCCGACTATTTCGACCTAGGAGATCAAGTTAAACAAGCTCCACGTCATCATCCCTATTTCTACATCTTATAAAATACGATTTCCGTGTGCAACTGACTTTGTATGCTTGCGATAAACTTGAAAACGGGTGCACCGATGTGAACGGGATTTTCATTTAAATGCATATCAATCTTAGAATTTCTAAATAACTGGGCAAAAAATTTTTAGATCACAATGATTAATAATTTCAATAGAACTCGCCATCAAACCCCAAAAACACACAAAAATAATAATTCTCTTAAAGTGTTAAAGATTTTCCAAAAAAGACTTAAAGAATTGCCATTTGTATGAATAACAGATACGATCGTAGAACTGAGAATACAGACTGGATACTAGATAAAAGCAAACGATCGTTACGACGTTAAAGAATAAATAAAATTTTACATATATTTTTTTTCATTAACTTTTATTCATTTTTTTTTGTAATGAATATTGCATGGCAGCAAGTAGTGACGTTCTAAAGTAGCCTGCCACGCGAGTACTTTGGAGTAGACGCACTCTATAAAGTGGAGTAGCCCTTGTAGAGGACAGACAGCCGCAGCAAATGAGTTTGATCTCGAAGGAAGTCGAGTTCCTGTCCGAGACAGAATTTGTCGTTCAAACAAACAATTTCAAACTGAGAAAGCGGACAAGTTCGAAGTACAAGGATTACGAGTATTTGTCCGGGTTGACAGAAACTTATTACTGGTATTATATGGAGCGCCTTGTTATTGTATTTCAACGTTCGCCACCATATACCTAGTAAGATATAGGTAAGGCAGAACAGTGAAGTGTCGTCTTCGCTCGACTTGCTTGGATCCTGATGAAGTGACTGGGTACCATGCAACGAGGTACGTCACTGTCAGATAGCCATTAGACGCCAGACGTCCGGTGACGTAACAAGCAGTAAGACATAAGAAATTAGGTAATTCTGAAAAAAAGATGACTATAGAATCAGCCAAGATGACTAGGAGATAGGGGTAGATCACTTGACTACTCACGACAGCCAATCTCTTGGTCTGGACAAAGTCTAGGCTGACACAGGCCATAGGACAATGAGAAGAGACAAGAGATAGCCAAAACCAGAAGTGACGAGGTTAAATATCGTTCAAAAGATTCGCCACCAGATACACTAGTATTTATCTCAAAATATCTTATCTCGTCGCACGTAATACACAGGTCATTTTTATTTGACACATTTTATACGAGCGTACCGTACCGTCTAGTAATAGCTTCATGACATGATTTTGTACGAGAGATACACACTATAATTTTCAGGGAGAATATAAAGGTCGATACGTAATGCCGAGTTTCGTGCTTTAATGTAAGAAATACGTCGGTAATGGAAACTAACAAAATTTCTAAACCATTTAGTTTGCACTATCCTTTTACTCGGAACAGTGGTCAGAATTCATATTGAATTTTATATATGACGTTTGTTCCTTGGTATACGTGAATTTAATTTCATTCGGTACGTGCTTTGCAGAATGTTAATTGACAAACTTTATTTTCTGTACTAAATAAAAGGCAATGTATGAAAAGTTCATAGTTTTGTGAAATACGTAGAATTTGGCAAAGTATAAATATTGCGATAAAGCAATGTAAAAAAAGTACTGCAGTCGAAAACGTAAAGATACCGAATGTTATTTCATCGAAGAGAAATAAGTAACCCGTAAAACGTATTCGTTGATACGAAAGATGTTCTTGCCTATCTTTTTGGCATTTTAAGGATGCAGCCATGCATCTAAATATATGCAGTTTTCCATTTGCTTTCGAACTCGTTTCGAAAGTTTATTTTCATCCTCGATTTTTCCCACGCAAACACGACAGGTTGTCTCCCTCGTTATTGCTGAAGGGAGCACGAGACCAATCTCAGCAAGCGAATACGAAGTCTAGGTAATAAGACAAGCATGAGTACCCCTTAGCGTATCTCGCTTTGACTGAAATCCCCTAGATAGTACGTAAGCGTAGAGTCACGATAAAAGCTGCTACTTGTAACATACAAGTAACTAAACGCTGCGAGCTACATTGAAACTTTAATAACGAATACAAAAACGAGAAGATTATTAAAAAAAATTCAATAGACCTAAAAACCCCTGAAAGCGAGTAGAAAATCTGCTGAATAATATACCAAAGATAATATCGAATTAGGTCATACAAAAAATGTCAATGGTCCGTCGCAAAAGAATCTTTATCAAAACCCACTTTCAGAGCGAATAAAGATAAACTTCTGATTCAACAAAAATAAAAAACGGTAAGTAGTCCTTCAGTATCGTTCGGTTAACGAGGCCCTCAGTACCAATAAAATGTGGCCAATTAATCGCTAAGGATCCCCGCTCTAGTATTTTTCGTCATGACGTATACCAAGTGAAATTTTACATGACCCTATTATCGCTATTCTCTATGGCACAGTGAGTTTCGAAATGGCTGGATGAAGCGAGCGAGCGAGAGCGAGAGCGAGAGAGAGAGAGAGAGAGAGAGAGAGAGAGAGAGAGAGAGAGAGAGAGAGAGAGAGAGAGAGAGAGAGAGAGAGAGAAGCAAAGAGTCACACGATAAAGGACAGTCAAAGAAAGAAAAAAAATTATTCTTCGGACTGACAAGCATCAACGAACGAGACCCCGTCATACATTGACAGTCACAATGATGGCGAAGAGACAGTCGGGGGAGAAAACCATTTTTACTTTTTTAGGCCTTCGAAAGGAGAATCTTATTATTTCCCCTCAGACAACCCCAGGCAACGTCACTCGTTCGACACCGCCATCTTAGACAGTAGCCCACCCTTGCGTCAGTACGTGAAAACAGTCACAGGTTTTTCCCTTCAATGGAAATCTCATTGTTATTTATTCGCTTTCGTTAATCTTTAATTCCTCAATGCCTCCCCCCGCCCTCGCGACACCCTTACCGCTACCATTGTTATCTATACCGACATCACCGATAGCAATGTCCAGTTAACTTGCTCTAATATCACTATCGCAATCGGAAGCATGAAGCAGAAGGGAATCATCCAATCTTCCTATCACCAAGCCAGACGTCTTTTTCCTCACAACCACCGTTTATCGATCGGCCAGTATCACCCTCTGTGAAATGTACTCTATATATACCCTCATATATCTTAGTACATAAGAGTCTATACTTTGCTATATATATATATGTATATGGAACTTAAGAAAAGTCGTTTATTTTTCCACGAGGGTCAACTTGCTTTTCCACACGCCTCACACCAACCTCAACCACTTCCGTAGACAATTAATTTGCCTGGAAAAACAATTAACGCCACCCTCCTCATTTATCGACCTTCGAGTTGTCACTGTGAAAAATATCTTTTGGCATTGCTATCTTGTTTTTTTAATCTGATCAATAAATTAATCGATTGACAATTAAAGGGTTGATGCTAATAAGGTATACGGGATACCGAGCGTATTATTTTTTTATTTGCCATAATATTGTATTACTGTCGTTCAAGTGAGAATTCACGTTGAGCCTTCTTCGAATCGAAGCCACGACCGATTCGCAATTTGCGAACAGTCGGTCGAACGTTTCGCGAATATTAATGGCGTTCGATAATTTCCATAAAAAAGGCAGCTGTTGACGATTTCAGAGCATTGGTTATTTGGCTAAAAATTTATCAATTTGCACATCGTAAAAGTATGTACTCGCGGTGGTTATTCGCAACGGCGAAAAGTCGCGAATCGAGGTTAGCAATTATTGGAGGTTGTCCAATTAGCGTATTTGACGTTTCGCTTATTATTGTCATTGTTATTATTATTCATTCGGGCACCAAAATTCCTAATTATCATTCATCGTTACAGAGATGTATTCACTCCACCATGTTGTACCTATTAGTACAAGGTGAAACCTTAAGATAATTTGACTTAACACAAGATACATGCGAAATTGATTTCCCTAAAACGAACTATGCAACGGCGATTACAACTATTAACGCAATAAAATCATACAAAACACACAGGCGGTATTATTAGCTAGAAAAAGAATGGAGAAAATACAGACAGGCAAAATACTTCCATTTACGAGATCTATAGAAAAATAATGGCGCCTACGCATCGTAAGGAATGTCTGTACCGTAACACTTGCTGAATGCCAAGACAATTTCGCGAAAATATTGCGAACATTACACCGTCTGGAATTGTCTCATTGTTGTATACGAATAAAATTGTCACTATGAATTATGACCAGAAGCAAAATAGACGCGGGTATGGGAATGGAGCATAAGAAATTTAAAAAAAAATCGTACAAATTTTTCGTAGAATTTTTTTACAAATGTAAAACACATACTCGGATACAAAAATTCTTGTCCGCAATCAATGAAAGACAGTACAGGTCCCTTTTGGTTAAACTGTCATGCTCGATTTTTTCGAGTGACTGTACCGTGTCGCGCTGCCGGAACAATTTATGTGAGAGTCTTTATACTGTCAGAGGGATGCCACGTGGTGGCAAGGGAAGTATAGGATTTGCCGAGAGTTCTAGATAAATTTCACGCGTATCCCTCACTGTATACGCTGTTCCGCGTATATTCGTATGTCCGTACGTAATGGCGTGCACGTAAGCGTGCATTTGGGATTTTTCCACAAATCGCAAGTCATGCCTTCCGGGAGGATTAAAGCGGAAACAGGGTGAAAATCGAGGACCGTTTCCGCTGCCAAATAATTCGCGACTCTTTCGCGCGACTAACGAGCCTAGGTAAAACGGTAAAAGTTGTCGTTTCCGGTCGCGGCCATTTGCTAACCTAACCTAACCCAACGTTAAACCCAAGCCAATGCGGATCCGGCTTAACTTCAACTGACGTAAAAAGAATGTCACGGAATAGAGCAAAGCCATAGTTTCTGGGATTGCTGGTTTGCTCAAGCTAAAATGTCTGCGAGTGGCGCGAGGCTGCAATGGAATTTGATTTTGTGCCAAATGTCCTAGTACCACGTAGACAGTCCTAAGTATTTACCCACTTTTTACATTCGTATCGTCCACGTGATCCGAAAACGGTTCGAAACATGTTCCACCCGGTCTGTAGCGATATAACATTTTTACGATGAGTTTCCTTTCCGTTTACTGTGTATCTGCCATTTTTATTGATCTCGACTAAAATCGATCTCCCTTCTCTTGGCATTTTAAATTACGCAAAACTACTTCGCGTAACTTTACGTATTAAAAACGGCAATTTATCGTAACATTCTTGTATAATTCACAAATACTAGACGAGAATTCGTAATGCACGACTACGGCCAGGTAAACGCAACGTTAACCCCGAATCTCATTAGCGACCTAACGAAAAGTATGGGAGAAATTGCCATTTTGGAAATTCGTGTCTTAAAACTTCGCATTATTCAAGTCTGTTAGATCGTACGTTCGCGAGATTACACATAGTTCAAAAGATTTTCAAATTATTAAAAAGGATGCTGTTGCTTTTCATAGAGGTAATTTTTTTATTCATTTTTTTTTTTCTTCACACGAAATTTATTCAAAACTTATTTACTTCAAAAATAAACACTCGTACATTGCTGCTCTCGCGGTTTGCGCGCAAAAACAGAATATCCTTGCGCTTTACTTCATACGAATCTTTACGCTTTCTCGTTCAGAGCTCATGACGTTCTCGTGGAAATGGAACGGAACGTATACGTGTCTGACAAAATAGCGGTCTCAAACTTTTCGAGTTGAAGTTTCATGTTGGTAAGGACGAGCAACAAAACTATCTCAGAATATCCGAGAGCAATTGAAAATTCTTTACACGAGTTAGATAAGCTATTCGGTGTAAGCACGAGAGATGTAAATTACTTGTTGTTCGCGATGTTCAGAAATTTGACAAGATTTCGTCCGCTATAAAGAATAAAAGATAAATCGAGCAAATAAAAAATACATTGTTACAGAAATAAGAAATTGGAACAGTAAAAAATAAAAAGAGAAGATATTAGCATTATACTTCGAGACAATGGAAAGGAAAATGTTCTCGGGTTTATGTATACATATATGTAAACTCTAATTATTTACATCCATCTTCTCCTTTTTATTCTTTTTCCAGTCGCTCCAACACACAACTAATTTTTTTTTCAAGATTTCACGAATTTTCGAATTCCACAGGAATATATGTAGATCGCGATAAGACAGACTGGAAGCTCTTGCTTTACTTTCTTTTTGTTTCGTAAAAAGGGATCGTCCTTCTTATCCACCCTTAGATAAAGCCGCCGGGGGATAAGGTGGGTAGGTAGGTACGCAGGTCCCTGATTTTCGAAATAAACGGCTGGAACTTATTAGGATAAGGATAGAATGGTGAATATTGAAAAGTGCAGTTACTTGAAAAATAAATCGCAAGATAAATATAGTAATACGTGAAATCTGTTAAAAGCACTACATTTTTAAAAATAAAAAAAAGGGTCAAGACCATGTTTTTTCATGTATTTTTTAAATCGCCTAGATCTTGATAAAGAATAGGCTCTGCCTTTTTGTTTGCTTTCTGTTTTACAAGAGTAGCAGGGATCAACCTCATTATCTACGGTTAGATAATACCCACTAGAAAAAAAAGAGAGGATACCCTTCTGAAATTGGGGATAGATAAAGGAAAGGACGAGATAATATAAATAAATTGGTTTATATAAAAAATACTTAAACCAACAATTTTTTCAACAGCTCCCACATCATCTCGCTCGCACATGTAAGATTGGAGGTCAGCTTCGATTTCCAGGTTTAATAGAAAAAAAAGTGAGTGTGATGTTTCTTTAACGATTCGAATTTGATATACCGATATGTAGCCCAAAATAAATAAGGAGAAACGCACTCGAAGTATAGTACGTAGTAGACATGTAAATGCCTACTCGTAGCTTTATACATGGCTACCCACATTTTCGAAAATCAAGCAAATATCTTCAACTCATTCACATCCCATTATGAAAAGCATTTTTGTATAGAAAATTCTGACAATAGAAGCACTGAGAGGTAGCCAGAATGAAAGCTCCAAGTGTACGCATTTAAAGCATGCACGATACATATTCACCACTTTCAAGCAGCACCTCCTACATTTTTACCTAATTCAAAACATATTCCCAAATAAATGCTACATTAAAACTAACAGAAAATCAATAATTTTTAAATTCAATTCAATAAATAATTAAACCGATGACTGTTTTTTCATTTTCGAAAGACAAACTAAACTTCTATGCACATACATTAATAATGACTGAAAAAAAATCATTAAAAAGTTGTCATTTTGAATATTCTCAAAAATACTTAAACACCATGCTCTGCACACACTAACTTTATTTTGCCTAGGGCCATTGTTATTAGGTAGTCCCATTGAGCTGACTGTGCTGTACTACAGGCTATTATAAGAGGATGGTCTACTTACATGCAGTTGGTAGATACTAAATAGTAACCGATAGCCGAAACCAGTCAATCGGTGGTACATCCCATGAATTTTCATTGAGTTCAGAAAAGGGTGACCCACGATCAGCCAGAGGTTTGCCGATAGTCGCTCTGGACCAGGGATGGGCACTTTCAAATGAAAATTACATGTCGAATGATTTTCCACTGGAAAAAGTATTTAAAAATACGATTTAAATAATTTTACGAATGAAAAACCATTCGACTTGTAATTTTCATTTGAAGGTGCCCATCCCTGCTCTGGACTTTGTGAGAGAATGAGAAAGCGCGACACGGATAGAATAACAGAGAAAGAGAGAGGAAGAGATAAAACGAGTGGAACGGAATGGCGATGGCAGGAAGCTTTTTGTCAGAGTCAATTTTTCATTCGAGCTACGCCGATAGATTGGCCAATGACGTTTCGATCGATTGCCTAAAACTTCTCAATGCTTCGGAATAGCAATTACGGTGAAGTCGCTGCCCGTCCGTTCCGGGACATTGTGATGTTTGACACAGCCTCTGTACCATAACACGGTAGACGGGACACAATGCAAAGTTAAAGCTCAACCGTTTTAATAGAGATCCCTATTAAAATCACTTTTTATATATTCTCTTTTAATTTTTCCTATCTATAACTCTATCACGGGTGCGCTTTCCTTTGCTTCTGTCAGTATACTCAGAAATGCTGACGATTCCCAAATTTCCTATCGAGCAGTATTTTTCCTTGCGAAGGAAGAATCGAACAGGGATGATTCCTGATAAGTAATTAAAACCTTTCCAGATTAATTAGTCTTGAGATGAATGTCAATTATTTTTTTACATTAATATAAGAATTTATGTTTCAATGATAATTACCAAGTCATGTCTGATCTGATCAATGCATCTTAAAATTCTGACTGAACCAAAATGGAGACACAATGAAATTTAGCCTTGGTGGGTAGCACTCAACTCTCCCAACGTCATCCAACCTCATCCAACCTGTATCCAGAGGACTGAATTGTATCGCCAGGCCTGAAAAATTTCTTAGAGCCGTTGGAAAATGCAGCGTAAGATCGCGGTAACATTGAGTTATTCAATAGGACGCGGAGGCTGTATGGAACGACGCTCCAGGGACTCGTATCGTCTCGCCCTGTTCCCCAAAGGGCTTCGCCCGGCTATTCCAGGATGAAACTCTCCTACCTCGAGGAATTGCTCTCAACCATCCCCTTCTTACGGTAGGATATCAACCTCGCCTAAGATGCCAACCTGCAGCATCCTAGGAGGGTTCCTAGCGAAGCCCCAACCGTTGACTTCCTAGCCTTACCTATCCGTAGCTTGACTCCCATTACATCTCAGGGTCCAGAGTAAACAGCAGCGTGCATCCCTAAATTACCAGAGTCACGACAAATAAGACAGGATAATGGAGCGTTTCTTATTACCTTGGGGATTTATTTAAATTTCGGTACCTACGTACCCTCAGAATTAGGAACTAGAGCATCAGGCAATTTTCTATTGTTCAACGTGAAAGTCCAGAAACATTCAAAGTAGAACAGAATGAACTTCAGTGAGTGATGGTGCTTAAGCTATGAGTGCTCAGAGCATATTATATAAAAATATATGTATATATAAAAGAATATATATAAGAATATTTCATTAACACAAATTAGTCCTTACATGTGATTTCTATGGTGGAGCCAACTTCGTGTGGTGCCAATACTCTTAACCCAGCGTGTATATGCGCAGAGTTAATTACGCAAATTAGTATAGTCAATAGAGACACTGTTTACTGTTATCGACGATTGCGCGTTGCACAAATGCGTTTCGCGTCACTAGCAGCTGACGGTCGAACTCGTATAAAATATATAATCGGACATGCAGGCAGATACAAAGACCCAATTATTTTAATTCAATAACAGATTCAAATGAACAAATTGCTCGTAAGAAAATCCACGGGCATGACCTACGTTTTTCGTAGCTCGTTTTGTTTTCAATCGCCCGGCCTATAAATTTCATCTACGTTATTGTGAACTTTGGTTAAAGCCAAGTTCCGTACAGTAATTGAGCTGTTTTGAGATGCTGGCTCGGGTAAAACTTTTCCTCCGGGCACTTATTACGACGAAAGCGATCGGTAGGTTGCGTTTGGGGGAAAAAGAAGAACAAAAAAAATTTAAAGCTCGACTAGCAGACAGCAGGTGCGCGCAAGAGTGACGATAAATTATTAAAAGTTTTCGAGCGCTGCCGACTCGGTCGGAAAGTGTTGCGAGACTCCGGTTGAGAGATGAGAGTCGCATCTGCGGCTTTTCCGTAATTAAGGCTTGCTCCGAGTCATCCTCGAACTTTGAGACTTGCAAGCCACGCACTTACGGTCGAGCCACCTAACCTTCAACTTCAAAGCGACGTGCTTGCAGTGGCGCAAACCTACGGAGATGAGTTTGGAGGAGTTTTTTGAAAATTGATCTTCATTTAGAAAAATCATTATTTTGATATTGCAACTTCGAAGGAGTTATCGCGATTGAAAATACGTACGCGAAAGACAGTTTGATTTGGTGTCAGGTCAGGTTAGGTTAGACAATTAGACAATCTTAATAATTTCTGTATCAAAGGAATTTTCATGAAAAATGTCGCTTTCTCGGTTTACCCGTCGTTTCGCACTGAGATGGAAAAGAGGCAAAGAACAACAACAACGCATTTTTGTCGTCGTGGAAATGAACTGGCAAACAATTAGCGAGACGCGCAACCAGTTCGTTTCTGTACTGTAACCGGGATGGGTGTATCCTGAGGGGATGAAGAGAAAGGGTTAATGGGGTACGTGTAGAAAGGGTTGCAAGAGACAGAGAAAGGCGTCGCTGCGACGACTGCGAACTGTAGGGTCAAGGGTCGACTCCCTCACTTATTTATACGTGCTTAGTCAGCTGAAAAGAACCCTTTTGACTGCGATGCTTTCTTGCTAGCGGCGACCATTCATGCCAAAGCCACCACGAGATTCCTTTGGGTTAGGGCAGTCGAGTCGTTCGACTTTGCGGTCAAATTATTTCCGTCTGGAGAAAGAGAGATTAACGATAAATTTATTTTTCTTTTTTTTCAATTTCGTGCATCCTGACAGTTAATAACTTACGGGTATTGCCATTCTGAATAGAATAAAAGGACGAACCACCAGAATTCTTCTCTTTAGTCTTTTTTTTATTGGTAAACCAATTTCGTTAACTGATATTTGCAAAAACTAATTTCAATAAATTCGTACACATTTGTACGAGTACCTTTACGTTCTCTTGTTTCACCGTTGAAATCTTCCTTAAACTATAACTGTAAATTTAAAAAGTAATTTTTTGGGAGCGTTTCGATGGGCAATATAGTGAAGGATGATCAAGATGATAGGCCAATAGTGTAACTCTCCTTCACGAAGTACAAGGCGGTAACAATGCCGATAAGGGAACATCGAGAATTTCAAACGAAGTGGATCAGGTCTACCAGAAAGATAAGACCTAACCCGCTCTTCGGTGTACCCGACCTAACTTAACGAAACCCAACTCAACGTGTTCTAACCTAAATGGCTAGGTAACCTAACGTCTAACGTGAAGAGGATACCATACCGCGCGTTAAGGATACTGAGGTAATCGAGCGTGAGAGAATCATCCCTGAGTCGGCAGCGAGACTCCTGGCACGTTGGGTTTTGCTGGCAGAAAACGTCTTAGAAAAAAAATTTTTTTAAATATTGAAAAATGAATCCCTTTCATCCTATCGGATCTTCCTACATTATTAACATTGACACGTGGTAACCATGACTCTTAAATTTCATCATTTGTTCTCTTTAATAATATAAAAAGACTTGAGATAAAACCACTTGCAACGATGCTGCGAATTTACTGACACATCCTGAAGCTAGCCAACAGTGATTTCGTTGATGGTATCTACTGAAGTTGTAGTACCTGGAAATAGATAATCTTAACGGAAGCTCCATTAGCAAATTCCATAAAAAATTATGCAGATACGATTATAACATCATTTTTTGAAAAAAAAAAAAAACGAAAATTTCAATGAAACTTTTTCTCATTTTCTACCCTCGAAAAGGTTGTCTAGAGAGAAAAAAAAGCTCGGATCTTTTTGCCCGCTCGATTAAGGTCGCCTCGATGAATTCTGTAGGGTGCCGGCGTTTGAGAGGGTTTCCTGCAGATACTAAATGCAGAAGGTCCTAAAGGGTTTGTACCTAGTCGGGTAATTTGCACCGACCTTTTGAACCTTCGTTTTCGCTGGTATCTGAATAACTTGAGGGTGTTTCGCCTGGCACGAGTATAGGGGTGGCTCGACTGCCTGTCGGTATCCTTGAAAAGGCCCCAGGAAACAGGCTAGAGTGAGAAGGCTTTGGCGTTGGGTTTGAGGCAGTTGAGGGAGTTGCGCGATGGGATCACCCATGCAAATGAAGGACACGCTCCGAACGTTTCCCACGACTCGTGCCATTCGGAACGACCTATTGACCTCGACAAATGTAAACAAGAAGAACTAGCCTCGTGAGGAATTAAAGGGGTTGACACTGCAACCTCTTTCTGCCACTCTCAAACTTCCCTGGTTCGTCTTTGCCGTCAGCCCCAAGGACTTGGATAATCGAAACCAAAAAAAAAACCACCAAACGATAAATTGCGAGGGAATTTTTGGATCAAAATCATTTCACCATGTCCTGGTAATAAAATTTAATTATCGGAAGACAACATTGCTAATTTATTGTAATAAAAAACAATTATGAATCTTCACGGTTTAATGAACCGGGCAAGACCCTCCGTAGTCACCCCGCTTAATACATAAACTACCCTAACGATTTTCATTATGGGTCCCAATTGAATAAACTTATGCATAAGGGAGGTCGGTGTGTCCTTATCGCGGCAGACTTAGCTTGATGAATATTCCTTAAATGTTTTCCTTTTCAATTAGAAATTATGTTTGATGACATCTAACCTTATGGAAGCTGACGGGTTCGTCTCCAAGGTGGCATCTTAGTCAAATTAATTCTCCGACGGAGTTCATCAGCTCGAGGCCGACGAGCATTTTAACGAACTTTGAACTCTATTAAAGAAGACACCGGGGATATCGCCCTTGCCTTACTCGCTCGCACGGAACTCTGGTTAAATTGACTTTAACCTCGAGGCTTGCGATATTAATGCGTTTATAGCTAAGTAGACTCCGCGTCAAAGATTTTACGAACCGTATCTGTATTTCCAAGAATACACACACGCCTGGCGCTCCCATATGCACATAAGGGTTTACCTAGTTACTGAAAACTCTTGAGGGAAAAACATTTGAAGAATAAAAGTGTGGCTCGTAAAAATTACGAAAAAACAAAGAAATCAATGATATGCATTGTCGCGTTTACGACTGGTCGGAAAGTCACTTGTTTTTGGAAATTCTCGAACCGTAGACAAATTCTCAGTCTTCGTGACAAATATAGATATAATGCAACACGCACATGTAACTTATGGGGAGTCGGATGAACGAAAATTCTCGCAAGCATTTTTCACTCCGTTGGACAAAAGTTACCCCGGGTTTCTTGTCGACGTTATATTTCCGTAAGTTTCCGCTGCCAAGAGGTGCCTTATGGAATTTTATTACTTCTGCATACAGTCCTTCGCGGCACTTTCTCATGCGGTACGTATTGCATACTTGTCCGCAGAGCTATGTCTAATATTATAAAGTGCGGATACTAGAGAGTATAGCAGCTCCCAGTATTAATACTAGCAGCAGTCTACAAGATACCGTCAGCCGAGCATATAACTATATGGCTTTTCTCTTTTATCTAGGAATTTTACTTTAGGTACTTGATCTCGGAGCAAATATTTTTATTTTACGATGGGCAAATTGTACGACTCGACCGATAGTGAAAACATTTTGAAAATATTTATCAAAACACGTACATGTGATACTCTTTCAAGGAAGGAGGCGTATGTCGAATCTCTGTCATTTTACGTCACTGAGCTTAACGTCAAATTACATTGTGCGTCAAAAGTCATTTGATGCTTCGGAAAGACACGATAACTTTTTCATTAATGTGTTCTGTTATTTTTTTGAGGTCATGGGGTTAATTGTAGGTAAGTAAAAAGGCGTATGTATTCACGCTTGTATATCGTACGAATGTATATACATATATATGGGTCACTCAGGTTCTCAGAGAGACCAATCCATAACGTTTACTTACAATTAGTAATTAGTTCATAACCAATTACCATCACTGGTGTTGTAAGCAATTAGACCTGGAGTGGTAAGTTAGATTGAGCGGGTGACCGTAATTATACTGTATAAAACAATATTTTACTAACGTTCATTGACGTCTATTTTTCCAAATTATTATTATATTTTGAGATATCTATATTAGGAAAATTTGTTAAAAAATGGAATTTCTGAAATGAAAGAAAAAAAGAATTTAAAAAATTAATATGCTTCGATCGGTTATTGAAGTCAGTTAGTTATTTCGCTATTGTAGTGCGTTAAAATACTGTAGCCGTAATGCTTTGGGATAAGCCTACAAAATATGTATACGGTAAAGTCCCATACTAAATAAATTTCTTTTAGAAATTCTTTTAAGGTAGATCTCGTATTTCCCCGATATCCTGTCCCGAGGGATACAGCAGCTAAAAAGAGGCGTAAACGATTCGCAAGTAAAGCACGTTCGAAGAAACGACTGCGCAGATAATTTTTGGATTTCGCGTCTTGGTCTGACATTTTATTTTTTGTATTAAAAAAATCATTTTAATTTCGTATTCCTCTTAAAAAATAACAATTTATCCTTTGCCGTATTAATTTATAGATCTAAGAAATTTTATAAAATATGTAATAAACTTGGACTTTCGTGTATTCGCGACCGGAACGGGTAATTCATAACGCGCTGAAATTATTCAAATGTGCTTCGTGGCAGAGATTGATATTTATTTCTTGTGAAAGCGGGTAAACGCGTACATTCGTAAAGACGTAACTGGTGATAAAATTTTGTAAACTCGCAAAAAGCTGGAGTTCGTAATTAGCACGAAACAAACGTCTCCGCGTTCAAGAATGTCGTCGCACTTTTTAACCATCGCAGAAACTCGGTAGGGCAGACTGCAGATAAGTAAGTTTTCATAGTAATTTTTCTCTTTTCATCTTGGAGCTTACGCCTGGGCAAAAAATGTAAAATATTCAAAACACGTGGGAAGAACATTTGACATGTATCAGGGGTAGAACAAAATGCCTATTAAAGTTTTCACGCCGATCGTGCACAAGCTTAACGACAAAAAGCGGTTAGAAAATTCACTGAAAATTTTCATAAATAATATTTCGTCGTATTTACCGTTTTATTTAAAAATTTCAGGTAGAACAAAGTCATGACTATTACGATACCCAAAAACGTCATGAGATTCCATCCTCGCCAGTAAAAAAATGAATTCGACGCGCGTTCAGAATGTCTCGCGCAAACTCCCATCGAACGGATTAAATTATAAAGTGAGGGAAATAAATAAAGAAATTTTTTTGTCGTTTAAAATTAAAGCAGGTTAACTTGTCAAATTTTGTTGCTATCTAACATCATGAACAATCGAATCAAGAACGATTCGATTCTCTGTTATTTATATTATCAACTTCAAGTTTCCACTGTGCAATGTCGAACAGACATAAACCCCAAGTTAGATCATGCTAGTTCTAACGCAAAGACGGACTGGAGAACGTCGTCTTAGGACCTACAACATCAGATTAATTCTAAGACAGCCCATAGTGCATCATATTAGGGCGGAGGAGACAAGAACAAAGACTGAAGCGCGCCAGAGCAAATTTCATTAGTCTAGTCGAGACTACATAGGACTCGACTAGGCTAGATTAGACCAGACCGAAATCCGACCATCCCTTACTGAATTACATAGAATCACAGATCTGGACTAAACTGTAGACTAGATTATAGAGCGAGCTACAAAAGGAGCTACACAAAGGCCAAGTCTCTTTTCCAAAAGGAATTAAACTAAACCACATTGTAGAAAACCTAACGAGATTAATCAGCAGGGATGAAATTGTCATAGGCCTAAATAGGTCTGAATGAAGTCACGTAATAAAAGCGTAAAAGGAGGGAGAATGGCACGGGAGGAAGCGATTGAAGAAAATGTAAAAGGAAATAAAAAATATTGCTAACCGAATTGGCAATGGCAATCGGCACTAATACGCATGTATCCAGCGTGTAGTTGTAGTTTCAAAGTAAAAGCAATTTCCTCGAAGGACATAAGTAAACCAAAGTAACCGGCACATGAGTAAGGGGACTAGATGCAAGTGTCCAGGTTCTATTTGCAGACCGGAAATTGATTTTGCGTGTGTACCGGAAGCAAAGTACTGACACCCTTAAAGCCTGTATTGCCATCCACGTAATGCTTGATGCATATTGTATGTAAAACAGTACTGGAACCAGACTCTACTGTATACTCTCAATAACAAAGCTTTCAGAATGTGATCTCGTCGACGCCAAAACCCTTTGTTTTCAGAAATCAATTTGCGAATTCTATTCGGATAATGTAAAGTTTGGGTGAAACGTTGCCAAACGCATTTCCAAGGATCATGAAATCCGGATTTGGATACGCTAATTAATGTTGGAATTTCAAACGATATAGTTTTAAGACGTAAGTTTGCTTAATATGCGATACACGAATTGTGAAATATCACTGTGGATTTATATAATTCCACAGATATCATTGTGGAATTAATGTTCAGAGGCCATGTATAATAGGAGAAGATAGGTAATTGGAAATTGCAAAATCTTCTTGATTATTGGGTATAGTACAGTATGATACGTTATCGTGGTACGAGAGTCTAATGTAACTAGAATATGCAGGTGATTATAAATAAGTCAAGTTTGTCTGAACGAGTTGATAATACTTCGTTGCCGTTTGCTTTTGGCTATGCCGAGTGGTTTTTTTTTTCTTTTTGACACTAGCAAAATACTTCAGACTATCCTTAAGGCTGAAGTATCGACGCAAAATTTATTTGGTACCAAAGGGAAAAATAACGCGAAAAGAGACTCGAGGCGTCAGCTCTCTTCGTAAGACAAAATAGCAGAGAATCAAAAGAAAAGAATCAATGAGATTTGCGTGTCGAACGATTCGCGCGACTGAAACAGAAGCGCCGCGAGGAGACCAAAGCAGAGTTCTTGGAAAACTCGAAAGTTTTTGAAATTCAGGAAAGCAACTCTCGGAATCAAATCGAAGCGATTCCCGAAGCAGCCACGAATTCGTGATTGGAATAACGACGCTCTATCTGTGTGTATCTTTCGTTTCGGTTGTTGATTTTTCTTTTTGTTTCAAGGAATGTCTTCCCGACGATTCGTTACGTGAAAGGTCAAGTTTGTACAATGTACTATTCCATCGGTCGTTGCCACATTGGATCTAGTTAAACGCTTGTCTTAGTTTCTAACAAGATCAAAGGAAACTCTACAAAAACTCTATAAAAAATTATTAAATTCTTAAAATATTATTTCAACGGACTTGACAGCATTTCGGAATCTGATTATTTTCATTCTATAATTTATCAATGTATTTCCGGAGTAGCGCCACTTGAATTATTTCAAATTCAACCCCTAGTAGCCCTACATCCAGAATCGTCCGGAAGTATCGGAACATCCATGTAAAAGCGACTTCGCTAAAACCCATATCGGCCTTCCGTTTTTGAAATATTTATAAAACTAAAATTTGGACTCGTGAAATGCAATAGTAGAACACGTTTAATGAATTTCGACAATTTGCTTTAATTAGCATATTGCTTTAATGTGAAATCTTTTAAAATTCAACATCAACTCATACCTTAGAGAGATTTCGAAAATTTTCGCCAGAGGTTCTCGCTTCCCGTTTAACATAAAGCTGTCAGCCATCTTCGATATCTTTGATTTTATGGTCCGCCGATCCTCGTGCAGAACTATACACGCTATAGTACGTAGGTGTGGTCGCCGGTAGTAACCTTAACGATACTTTGGGTCAAATTCAATAGTAGTCAAATGTTTAGTAATCGTTTAAGGTTAATTATTAATTTTAATATTTAATTTATATAGTATATTAAATATATTTTCCACAATAAATTTCGTACAAGCTTTCAACTCAATGTCAAATTCAAACCCGCATTCCCTTCGAGAGTAATGTTTCGCCAAAAATCTTGCAATTTCTAATCTGTCATCATAGCTTTTTCATTCTACCGCGATTTTCTTTAAATTAATTAACTGATCCATCTTCCTTGTCAGCTGAGACAGACTGGTTGACTAGAACCATGTTTCATCTCGAATGCTGACCGCCCCCCTCCTGCTACTCTCTCGTGGCCTTCTATACATTTTGCGACAGCGGTTAAGCTGACGTCTCAAGGGTACAACTCAAGAGAGTGGTCGCGTACTAATTGTAAATGTACATTTCCTAATGCATGAAATCCCTAAAGTTTTGAAGAAATTATTAAAAATAAAATAGTATTTTTTATAAAAGGAGAATATAGACGACGCTGAAAGTTTCCGAAACAGTCAAGGTACAGCAGCTGACGGATAAAGTACTACGATAGTTACGTGTGACAGGATTTATTGGAAAAATGACGTATGCCGCACACCTGCCATTTTCCCATAGGAATATGGTGCAATTGTGCCAGGGTTGCGAGACAGGAGTTTTCCGAAATAGGATGTGGCCATTCTTGCCGGAATCGTCGGTTTTATCTTCACCAGAAGCAAAACTGTTTGTCTTATTCCTCAAGACGGGTGAGACGATTAACGGCCTGGATAAACATACCCAGTGAATTATGAGTAAAGAAGATGGAAGGAGGAGCGTGCCGCTGAATATGGACTACAGAATAAATCGTAGTAACCACCAGAGTCTAACTAGAGAATTAAACATCTTGGCTAAATAGTCCAAAATTTACTGGTTATATAATTTCAATTACCCACGACTACCCTACAAATTTTTAATTACTCGCACATATATTATTCACAATACGCAGCAGAGTCTCAATTGCAGCCAACCCACTCAAGTTGAACTAGACGAATCACCATCCTGTCTGACCTGGACAGGCAACATACCACCCATATGCTATTTCACGTACGTATATGCTAATTTGACTCAACAGACCTATGCATTCTGGACTAGCAATAACAAAGCAATAACAACCCTAACATCGATACCACAAGCCAGTTCATACTTTATTTAACGGACTGCTCGACATCTTTGATTAAAAATGCTACGTGACAAATCGTAAAAACTCGAGCAAGATACCTCAGCCAAAACGGAGAGAGTTTAAATGATAAACAATTGCTCTAGGTTATTCGGGTCAGTCAATTAAACGGCTTGTTTGGTTGAGACAGGCTTCGTGCTTTCGCACATAGATTCTCTATGGTAATTTGAATCTGCTTCACCCCATGAGAACTATACGTCAACGTGGCGGAATTAATTGTCATCCATTGGGGTGCGATGGGAAGGGGTGGGCGTATCAGAGAGCCCTAAATCCTAACCTTTAACGTTGGCATAACTGAGAGTTCCAATGCCTTCACTATCTTTCTCGAACGACGAGCTGCTGTATTGCAGACACTATACTACCGCTTACTACGGTAAGACTATACACAGTTAAAAATGTTTAGTCTATCCGACCGAAGCCGTGGAGCTCCCGAAGTAAGGGGAAGTGCACAAAAAATGTCGGTGTCCCTGGAAGCTCCTCTCCAAGTCAGTCCTTCGCTGAAGCTCGAAGCGAGAACAAGAATTTCCATGCCATTGAAAATAAAGTTTTCAAATTCATTACAGCACTGCTACCGCTGTTGTGTCTCGTAGTATCGATCATTTTAATTTGGAATACAACGTTTTTGAATTTCACGCGGGATTATGGTTATAACGTAGCAGGAGTCCTGCTTTGTAATACATGAATATTTATCCTCGTATAATAATCCAATTGTGCAGCTCATCCGGCCGACGACTATTAAGCACTTGCAAATTGCACGGGTTTATTTGTAGATAAATATTTTTATGCAAATATCACTGTATTATTTATACATTCTACATTTTCCTGATGGATACCAACGCTGCGTGTTGAATTGAAAAAGAACGTTGACGTGCGTATATCGTAGCCAATAAATTATTTTCAATTTTGAAAACAGTGATAATACATAACCGTATATACATATTAAATGGATGTGTTCCAGCACTGTACATTTATATCCCCCAAAAAACACTTACGTGTAAAAAACTACGCCAAGTACAGGAGTGCTGTGTATTCCTCTAACAGAAAGTATTAAGCTTTTACCGTGATTATTTTTGACAAGTTATTGTTAATAAGCTGTATATAGAAAGTTGATATTGGTTTTGAGTTTAATGACTGGCATAATGAACGCAAATTT
>JARQTI010000566.1:0-62844 GCA_030142655.1 Trachelus tabidus | reverse complement strand
AAGATATTTGAGTCGAAACACAGGTACAAGCGATGCTTCGAGTAAAGAGTCTCGGCGGGCCGTGCCCCGTACGGCGGCCTGTACTTGGCGCGAGACTCGACCGAGTCTCTTGATTTCGTGAACCGTCCAGAGATCGTCTTTCAGTCCTGACAACCTTAGACAATGTATGTTCGCAACAGGACGACTGCCAGAGTCGTAGTGGGCCGCGACATTGTTCGAGTCCGAACAATAATGCTTTTAGACATGCATTGTCGAGCAGGTGCCTTGCACAAGACACGTCGTCTTGCCTATTATCGAAGCGAATAATCCGTGCTTCATTGTGCTGCTGGCATTTCGCTGGCGCAAAAGTCATGTTTTAACCTATCCCAGAATCACCTGCACCGAAAGCGATCCTTATAAATTCAAGGGCCAGTACGCCGACATCTACAAGGCTGTTCGTTCTTACAAATTGTCTTCGCGTGAACTAGGTGACGTCGGTGTTTCGTGCTTATTCGGTATACAATTTTAATTACATAACGGAGGAAAGGTATGTGAAATCACCTCTCCGACTTCCTGCCTCTTTCTTAAGACCTTTGTGACTTACTTTTTTCTACTTATACCTTCTCGCCTTTGTTCCTTCATGGAACAACGAAGGCATTTTTCGAAATTCAATTGAGCCTTTGCCATCTTCAATTTGTACAATTTTTATTACAAGTAACTGCTTGCAATATACATAAGTTACACGAGAAATATATTCCAGTGTACGAATCTACTTTGAAAATGGAAGTAATGGACTGCTTAGTTTGACACAGAATCAGATTTATTGCTTTTACGAGTGAAATTGTTTTATGCAATTGAAAAAGGGTGCACGCGCTGTGTGCGCGTGGACGTTGAATTTACGCGTGGTCATAAATGTATGTTTCCACGATTCCAAACAAAACACGCTGAACCAACCGACTCAAAAATATACACGAAAATTCGAGTTTCGTATGTTAATCACATACTAACGTTATCATCTGTTCCAGACGAAACGCCTTTGAAGTGACGTATATCCGAAATTGATTTCTTTTTCCAACAGCAAGCATGACATAGGACATGATAGTGATGACAAATGATCATGGCTTACGGCAAACCTGTTTGCTTCTGTATATTACATTAGGTTGGTTCGCGATGTCCTTGTTAAATCATTTTTCACGCGAAGAATATGATAGAGAGTGTCGAACGATTTCATTTAAAAATTTGAAAGGACAAAAGGTGTCAATTAATAGAAATTTTTATTATTAACAATTCGAGCACGGAGGACAGACTGAAAATTAAACTAATCGACGCTTTCGGTACTGACTGGGTTAATCAGTATTATATTGACAGTAGATTTATAGCAAAACTAGTTCAAAGATATAGGTAATCCACGCGCAACCCATTGAAAAAGTTACTCGATAAGGCCAATACAGGCATTTCCAAATAATCAATTTTCATGATGTCAGTATCGGTTGCGTAAGTTATAAAAAATTGATGGATCGTCCCCATCACCCAGACGTACAATATATTATATTACAGATCACCGACGTTTGGCAACCTTTGAAATTGATGAGAAGAATAGCATGTTACGAAGTTACCCAGCGGACACAAACTTTACATATACGTGTATGTTATTCTTCTTCTTGTTCCTTCTTAGCTTTGTGCTCTAGAGAGTCAAGTGCCAGGTGACGTGTATGTCAGTTGTAATTTCCCATCTGTATATATAACGTATAACAGCGCTGTTACGTTCAAGTTATGCAAATAGCGAAGAAATAACAACTGACTAATGTGTACGTTACGTGTGGCATTATTTGCTGAGTTCGAAATAAAAAATGTTAATATATATCTTGCGAATTTACTCGATTAAAAGCATTCAGTTGATTAATTTTAACTCGTAATTTTAACTCGTAAAATTGTTTATTTTTTTTTCGATCTTACGAAAACAGTCAACTCACGACTCATATCAGAAATTGATTTGAACTATAAATTTTTCCATTGCGTGCATGGCAATTCTAAATCATGGGAGGTGAGGCGAATCTTCTAAGGTTGAACATGAAGAGAGATAGCGTGTTCAGGTAATAGTGCCAAACTGATTTACACCGTGTCAAGCAGATGGGTACATTCGATCCAAGCTAGAAACACTGCTGAGTAGGAATAGAATCTGCATTGGTACACATATCTCACGAGTTATGATTTGAATATTGAGCCAACTTGGATAATTAATACTCAGTCAAGATAATTAGATCAATGCGACTATTAATTTTGTACACGGAACTTATAATTCAATACATTTAAATTACGGTCCAATTATGAACTTATTTTAACTGGTTTGTTACCATTGTTGAGAAAGATATTTAACTCTGCCTTACTGTACTTCTCGATGCCAGTCAACCAATTTTGTAAATTAATGTTCACTTACTGATATAATAATAAATCAGAAGACTTACCAAAATACCATCTGTTATTTGTCACTCTGCTGTGCGATTATAGTCTCACGTGCTACTACGTGTTTGTTAACTCACACGGTACATTATGTTTTGATTTGAAAATGCATATCTGCAACAGAAAACAATTTGACATTGAGTAGGAAAATAAAACAAATCTTAATGTCATATGCTTATATTTAGTCGTTACGTAATTTTGGCAAGGAACATTTACCTAGTTGAGAATGGATAAAAGAAAAACAATAACACTAATTCGAGGATTTGATACCATGTCTACATCTTGCACATAGACAGTCAAATAATTGTACTCGAATCACAGTATTTTCTTTCACATTGTCACACGCGTTCCTAGCCTTATGTTTTATACGGCTTTAAGATGCGTGAAGTCTTGGAAGATGAGCTTTAACGAAATTCTCAAATATTAGAATGTACTATGTTTTAATTTTTTTTTTAATTTTTGCATCGAAATGATGACAACAGAAAATGTTCCGATCCGAAGATACGAAACTACGCGACATCTTACGACTGAATTGGAAACTCATGAAACCGTGTCGGTAAGGAAGAAAACAGATTAGTTGCAATTTCCTCCACGGAAAACAAAAGCTATATCAAAATGCACTTAGACTTGACCAATCGACAAAAGGTCATGAACATGATTACCATGATGGAACTACCTTAATGCCATTTAAAATATAGGTATGCTTATTTAAGAAATAACAAAAGAATAAGTAAAAGGTCTGTGAAATTTATTGGACACAATAGAATTACGTCGAGTTATAGTATACTTGAATTTTATTTTCAAGAAACTTCTCAGTATTGAGCACTACCAGAAGTGTTGGCTATTAAACTTTTGAGTTATTTGAATTTGACAAAAGTTTTATCTAAACGCATCAAGTAAGTCTTCTCAATTGTCCTTGTATATATCACGTATGTCCTCAGCTCCAGTCTGCTCTTTGACACTTGGCGATTGGCGATTCGCCCGATTATTTTTGCATTATCCGACTTTCCAGATACGGACTCATTATTCCCTTGTTACGATTCAATCAACACGCTAACACTCGAGCACGATAGAATATGACTTTGCAATGCGATTATTAATTTAAAGAATGTATATTTTTTTGCTCGAGAATTCGTTTATTATCCATGTGATTTTATCGGCATCGGTATATCAATTACTCTATCAAACTAAATTTTTCTACCTAACTCCATGGGGTTCGAACCAGCAACCGTTTTAAATAAATGTGAGATTTTGACGAACCTAAGATTGGTGAATGGCTATTACCAAGGATTAAAAAAGTTTTCAGTAAGTATCAAGAAAGGATTTACGTAAAGACTAAGAACTCATCACTGGGCTCAGACACGTTTGGATACTCCCTGTGATGTTTGGATGATCTTGTGGATGATTGAACCTCGAAGGGTGCAGCTATACCAGCGCCGTCACAAAAATTTTCTTTACGTGTCTTTCTGATCGACCCAACTGTCGTTTTCGCAGCAGATCCTACTGCGTCAATCTGGCGAGGTGGATTCATTAGGCACCGAAGCTCTGACGAGCAATTCAACGGTGTTCAATCTTCCGGTTTGAAATTTGTTTCTCCTACGATTAAGATATAATATTCGTTACTAAATTACAATTAAAGGTTTGAGAAATAATAATGCAGGTGCTACTGGAGATCACTATAATTAACTTTATTTGCTTCTGATTGTAATCTGATTAACTCTAACTGAATCTATCTAATTGATTCTACATTATATTCTGTAGGACATTCTTTAAGATCCAGAATGGAATCGCCTTAATAAATCTCAAAATTTGACACTTGGATAGGGAGACTTATACTCACGTTATAGTGATACTGATACTACATTTAAAAAAGAATGGACAACTTCCTAGTCTCAAGTTATGCATATTATATTTGAAATTCATGATTAACTTGGTTGTACAATAATGCAACGTAATGTATAATGCAACTGTAGTATAATTAAAATAGCCTTCAAAATTAATATTAGTTTTCAAAATTTTCGCTAAATTCTATGTTTTATGTTGTGCGTTGCATTAAAAATATTTGGATTATACATATATATATTTTTTTTTAATCAGTATACGAACAGGTTTGGGAGAGAAAGATCTCTGTTGTTATCAAATTTAATGCTAACTGAACCAGTTGTCAGTATAATTTCAATCAACAATATCGTTACATGCTGTATTGTTGCTAAGAGTGCGATATCCTTATAAGATAAAATATATAATGTTCGATTGCTTACAATAAGTTATTGCAAGCAATCGAATGGAACAGTTCGTATTTTTTTTATACGCAAACTGTAATGTAAGCATCAGTACAGCAATAAAGATATTATTTATTGAAATTTTGCAGATAACTGATTCAATTAGCATTAAATTAGTTAACAGTTCAGACTTTGCCGTTGGAAGCGTTTTGAAAAATTCCATGAGTATTCTTGATGCCTATTCAACCTCTAAAAAAAAGAGCGCTATAATACGTTATTGCCGCCATATTTAATTTTAGTACTTCGCATGAGGGCAGTGCAAAACGCGCGTTAAAACGTCCATAACAAAGAAGACGCGTGGGAGAGTTGGCGTGTGAAGTAGAATATTCTTAGTGTCAATACAAATGTGGATTATGTGCTATAATCGAGGATTTGCTTGAGCAGTCGAATATTCCCGTAAGAACCTCAGACTTTATAAAACTAAGAAAAACTACTGGCAACGTGTCAGTTGAAAGAAGAAAAATTTTTAAGTAATTAAAGTAAATAGACATGGTCGAATACAGAAGAATTAACTGGTAATGGATCGTACATAAGAAACTAAGAGACTGAGAGGCCTGGAAGGACAAGTATCCAGGAATGTAAAATCAGTGAGTTAGTAGCTGACAGAGGACGTGTGTAGATCGTACTCGAAGCCGATCGCATAAGTAAGGTTTTCCTAGTAATACGTTTAAGTTCTAATTATCCAAACGATTCGAATCAACTTACAACTTTGGCTGTTTGCAGCTATAAGGAAGGGAAGGACTGAACCTCATCTTATTGTATCCTGGAAGGGGGTCGTCCTTACCTGATAAATTTACTCATTGATGGACGACACTGGTGCGAGGGCAGCATTAACTTCGATAGATGAATATTCACAGCTGCACACTGTATTCATGACACATCTAGAGAGCACAGCATCCAAGCTAGATCAAACCGCTATGGTTATGATGTAAGTCTCTACTTCATCTAGACCAATATCGTCCACAAGGAGTATGCCTGGGATTGGCGTAACGTCCCACGTAATGACATAGCCGCTATTAAGGTCTCCGAACCCATAATGATTAATGAAAATTGTCATCCTATTGCTCTCTTTAAGGTTAACGAAAAAAACCGAACCAGGAAGAAATGTTAACATCTCTGGCTGAGGTCAGGTTTTGGTAATGAATCCTATTCCATTAGAAAGAACTTACTACAGGGGTTACTACGGTGAACCAGTTGTCATCTGTTAATATCTGTATTGTGCCATTTAGGATATTTTCATTCTGTATATATCGGAAATGGGAGGATCGATCCTTTAGAATCTTTGGATGCACAAAGAATATATAATTGCTAAGAGTATCATCAAATTTCAGATCGGTTAGTTGATTTTGTTTTGATAGTCGTACTTCCTTAAGATGGTGCACGCTAGCAAATAACTATTCACCATAGCAAATAATATAGAAACGAGAAGGAATACATGTTTCAGTTCCTTGTTTATTTAGAAATTAGTAGTATGTATTAGGGAATCCTATGGAGTGTATATCTTCATACAGATAATACTGTTCGATCGTAGCACTCAAAGCGGTTGCTCCAGTAAACTCTACCGTTCCTCGTTAAGATTATCTACTCTTAAAAAATGGACGAGGCACTTTCTGGATCTGCGTATCAGACCGTAGCTTTCGAAATACGTTTCGAATGACAGTATCGATGAGATACAACTCTGTGTGGTATTTAACGGATTTATCGCGATATATCTTGTTTGATTTCTTTTCAGTTTTAGTTGGTTTACGATCTTGAATTCGGACATAACATTCACATTCAAACCATAATTCAGCAGGACTTTTACCTTTCAGTGAACTTGTTCCAGTTTGATTTATGGTGAAAACTGCATAGTGGCTAGTTGCAACAACTGCAGCCCACAAGTTTTCATTCAAGTCTCGTATATGTATAGCAGATCGGGCTGATTCAACAACTGTACGCATGTCCCTTTCAATTCTTCTGGTCTGTTGAGGTGTAAAAACGTTTGATCTGGTATAAAAGAATCAAAATTCTGTAAAAGCTTCTTGATCTCAGTGCCATTATCTGACTTTAGATACTTTTTTGCTGTTGAATTAATTTTCTACTATCTTCATCGAGTTTAGAGGCTGCTTCATCTTTCGTTTTCAAGAAATAAACTTTTCGGAAATATAAGAAATCATCTTTAAATATGAAAAAATGTGTGTAGGTCCTCCTAGAGACCTAATGTTTATTTCACAGAAATCGACGTGAATTAAATCTAAAGGATTTTCGGCAACTTTCGGAATTTGGGGTGAGAAATACGATGCTGCTTTCCATAAACGCATCTTGAACAAACATAATCTTTCCAGTCAATGACATGCTTGATGCCACTTCTGTTTAACATATCTCTGACATACTTAACATTCTCATGAGTAAATCTTTTGTACCAAGTTTTAATAGAAGCAGATAATAGACGTTTTTCGGATTTTTCTTGATTAATAATTATCATTCTTTATAGATTTCCATCTCGGTTAGCGATTATGATGACTTCGGCTTCATCGAAAGTTTTAAAAATCGATTCATTTGCATTTGCAATCTGTATATAGCTTCTATACAGTAAAATACGTTAAAAATTATCTTTTAAAACAATTTGATACCACACTTTACCATTGACAGCTTTTAGTTCTATATCGCTTATTTAAATTTCTTTTAATATAGTAACATCACGAATCTTAACCATCACAGGCTCTTAAAATTAGCCATTCCTCATGAGAATTCATATTGCTATGTGATAGCACAGTTTTGATACCACTAATCATTGCAATCATTCTTTGAATTTATGTGATTTATATTTGCAGTCGATAGACCTAAAGTAATAAACATGCAATGATTTGACTTTTTTGAATCATGCTTTTCTAACTTGTCACTTCTCTAGTTTATTATTTTCAATAGAATATTTGTTTAGATAATCTTGTACTTGGCAAATGGTTGTTTCTTAAAATATTTAAAGCATTCAACAGATAAATTACCAGATGAATCTCTTTTTAATTGTACTTTTCCAAATTTCGTGCCTTGTTTTGATATGAGATCATTTTCAGAAATAGATTAATTTGACTGCTTACTCTCTGTCAATTTTCTTCCAACTGCAGATATTCAAATAGTGTACTCCGATTTTGTCAGTAACGTTAATGTTGTCCGAGGCAGTACAAAAATGATAAAGTGTAAGTGTTAAAAATCATTAAATTCTGGTCATAAACCAGCTCTCTTTCACCTCTTTACCTTCAATAGCTAAATCTTCAGCACATTATTGATTTATCATGTAATTTTCAACTAAATTATTAGTATCACACGTGAAACTAAAGAACTGTCTTTTTAAACCTTCAACTGTGAGATCAGACTTTTTACCATATAATGTTTCTAATTTATTGAGTCTCTGACATGCTGACAAACAATTTACAATTTTCTTTGTACCATTACCACTTATATTTAAACCTATAAAAATGTGAGTTTCAAGATCTTGTTTAATCCACGTTTTAACTGCCTTACTAGTATCAGATCCTTCAGGCTTTAGTTTTACTCCAGCTGCTACCAGAAACAGACCTTTTAATTTAATATTTAATTCAATTTAAACCTTTAGGAGACATAATTTACGTTTTCTCGCGAATCCTCAGACATTGTCTGAATTTGCAATTTGGTCAAATCCACAGCGAGCAGCAGACAGTGATCAATGAGCAAGGTCCCTTCAGTTTGAGTTATGTCATCAATAGCTCGATTTTCTTTGCCTATTGGTCGTTGCTTTGCTGCTCGATGCCTCTGCCTTTGGTGTGCAAGGCCCATTATATTATTTGAATAACTCATACATATCTAAAAGCGCATGTGCGTCCGACACTGACTAACGTCTATTGACTGCCGTAAGATCAACCAATGAGCTTTGTCCATGTAGCCACACGGGTAGTGACGTAATTAATGCCACGCTGGCAGTCATGTAGTGCGGAACCATTTCCGAACTGTTAATGTTCGCGTGAAGTCTGCCTGGTTAAAACATTGAAAGTATTACGACGTATTCGTGTAGTGTTATTGATTATATACGTAATATTAGGCATTATTACAGTGTGTAAAAAGTCGGTCAGTTCTTCCCTTTAACATCACCGATGATGCTAGTGAAACGCATAAAGCGGCAGGTTTTTCTGCCGGATTAGGGCGTATACGACGATCCAAGGCATTTCCTATGCCTAACGTGGTGCGGCCTGCGAGTGTAACCGAAGAGTGCTGACACTCAACGAAGCGTGCCGAAGGTAGCCGAAGGCTGGTGAACCCGTACCGAGGGGTACTGAGGTTGCCGAAAACTACCGAACAATCCCGAGCGGACATAAATCGGAGTGCCGAGCCTTCAGTTCGGTCTAAACGCCGGTCGGTGTTAGATGTTGGTGTTATACCAATAAGTGAATGTGCGGCAGTTTGATAAATTGTTTCAGTGCGTCGGAATAAATCCGAGAAAAATGTCTGTGTCTTCGGACATGAGTTTGATGGAACTTTTGTTCGATAGAGAAGATCCTCTATTGAAGGATTCCATTAAGGAGGAGGCTCTGATGGAAGAAAGCTGTCGAGATGACGCTATCGTTGTAAGTATTGCTCTTCGGTTCTCATCCATCATTCATTTGATGCTACCAGGCTCTACTACAAACAGAATAGTATGATAAGCCGTCCTGGCATCGAGCCTTTCATTCGACACAATTTCTCGCGGAAATATTGCTTATCTGGCATCGCATTAATTTACTGGCGCGCCGCTCGAAGCGATGCGCGAGCTTAATCGGATAATGGGGTAAATCTGGGACGTTGGAATACCTAGGATACCTCGAAATATCGTAACACTAGAATACGCTGCTTACTGTTAAAAATAAGAAGACTAGGGTATTTTGCGAAACGTCGAAACTATTTTCTATCTTCGGTATCGCAACCGGCATTGAACAGTTTGTTTAGGTAACTTTGAAAGGGGACACTATGAAATTTTCAAAAGTAATTAATATTCATACAAGTAATATAATTGCTATTGAACAATCTTTGATGATTACTGATACTAGTCAAAATTACTTTTAGTACTTTTTTTTATCGAAATCGAAAGATTTCATTAACATATGGTGTTGCATACCGCGTGGTGAACATGCCGACGCACCGCCATTTTGGTCCATAAGTTACATAGATTTTTAAAGACAATTGCAAATCACATAAAAATTAACAATATGTAATAAACCAAAAATGGACCAATATTTGTCAATTTATGCATAAGAATTATGAAATATTTTCTGATATGTCAAAAAGTTTTTAAAAAAAGATCTCACAGTTAGCGTAGTGGACCATAATGTTAAACGATATTAATTTTTCTTTAAACTTGTAATTTCTTTCACATTTGACACGAGAATTTTAGCAACAGGAATTTCAAGCATATGAAAATCTTAGTTATTTCGCGGACATACGGGAAGCATGGCGCACGTGCCCGTATACCATACGGCCGCACGTTTATCCAAATCTACCGAGTGATTCATTCAGCATACAATTCTAAAGTCTATTTATTAAACCGCTTAATTTTAATATAATTATTTCGAAGCATAAACAAATATGATGGGATGAAAAAAATAAGACTAGAAACTACATAATTTTTTTTAGAAATAATAATTCGCTAACAATAAGAAATTCATTCGGTTATATATGTCTTTCATTAATTTCACGGCTACTCTGCAGAATACGACTCCTTCAAGTTAGCTGTAGTTTGTTTAGTCTTTTTTACATGCAATCCATCAAGGAGTGGTATTCTGCAGTTTTACCCAAGTTAAAAATACTAAAATATTATTATGTGCGACCGTACATCCCCTTGTTTTTCTGATAAATATTTGCATAAGACTAAATAATCTTAATGCAAAATTTTTATCGATTTAAGATATATGTGGGATTTCCCTGTTAAAAAAGAAATTAAAGTATTTTCAAGGGGAACACGATAATCTAATGTGTCCGCACTCTCTCGGTTTTACGAACCCAAGTACGGAACGTTTACAGTAGTCTGACGCACGATTCTTGGAGAATGGCAAATACCGTTATATTGCGGGACCGATGCCGAGCGGAACGCCAAACTCAATTTTCTTTTGCGTTTCATTTATATCGCGAGAGCAATCCGTTGTGTTGGTCGATACGAATTTTACAGTTTTAGGAAAAAAAACCTAGGTTTTATAACTTTTATCGAATAAATTAACTGTAGCTTCTGGCACTTGGCCCTCTATTGAGGGCTTAATGCCACCAAGGAGCGGGGAAAAGAACTGTAGCTTGAATCTGGAAATGCCAGATTTTTCTTTCGACTATTCTATTCCATCGACGACTACCGTAATTGAGGTTCTTAATGATCTTTATGCTCCTTAATTACGTTTAGTCTTTAATTAGATATTCATTATACAATCCGTATAACTAATTTCAGTCTAACCGTTAAAAGGTAGTCATAGACCCTTAATGGTTGTATACCTATATTGTGGAGTATTCTGCATCTATTATATTTGCATAGATCGTTAGTCTCAAAGTGAGGCCTATTATAATAATTAAGTATTGCAATTAGGATAAAGATAGATTGATATACGCGTACTTTTAATTATTGTTTGCTCTATGGGAATATGTGCGTTTAAAGAATTTTAGATATTGAATTTATATGGAAATATATATATATATATAAGTTTTGCTAAATCTTGTATATTCAAAATTTATGAATAAATTATTGAATATCTTAAAATTCATGCAATTTAGTTATAGAATATAATTATTGCACGAATGAGTTAGTAATGTTTATAAAAGAACAACAACGCCGGTACCGATCTAAATTCATAAATGTTCATACAAGCTATGTTGCTTGGAGAAAATTGTGTATTAAAATTCACATATAATTAACCTACAACAATTAATACTACTTGGTTGCCAATTGCAGACAGAAGAATGGCCGACAAATCCTGATGACTTCCTGGACTCCATTTTTAAGCTGGATAATCAATTCAGCCTCATTGACAACAATGAACTGGAAGCTACACCATCTTCATCCTCTGACAGTGGACTATCCAGCGCTCTAAGTTTGTCATGCGAACAACAACTGAGTCCTTTCCTCACAATAGAAGAGGACCAGATGGAGTTTGCAGAATCAGAGATTAGCAGTCCCCAAAACTTTGTTGATTTCGACAGTCTTGGCAGTCCAAATCAATCTTTAACAAGTATGGACAGCCCTGTCAGATCTGTTTTAAGCAGCAATGTGGGTTCGCCAATTGTTGAGGATAATATCGAAGAGATGGAGTTTCAGCCGACTATTGTTGGCTTAGTTAACACCAATGAGCCTTTGGTTAAACAGGAGTCGCAACAGCACATTAGTTTCAGTAAGTGTGCATCGCGTGGATCAGATAGCTTGTAGCCTAGAGAGGTCACTCTTAAATACCTATACTCTGATTTAGGAATATATAAGTGTAATTGCCTCGATGACGTCACGATTGGTTTAGACATCAGAAAATGGAACATGAATTGTTGGTTCTTAAAATATGGCCTGTGTTCATGTTAGGGTTCAGGGAGTGCTTGAATAGATATAAATAGAGCTTGCTACTTGTTTAAAGCCGCAAAAATGTATTCTATGCCTGGCTGTCGTTCACGTAGAAGCTCAAAAGCTATTCAGTAATATGTAAATGAAGATTGAAGAAAATTGAATACTGTTAACAGGCTTATTGAAATTTATCAATAATTTATTTGCAAAGACAGGAAATTCTTGATACGCCAAATATTCGCATATTTTAGTATGTTGTTTCCTAAATGTCTCATTAGTTTTGCGTATTGGAATGTGTGAATTGTTTCTCCGGACTGATAAATATTTCTTATTAAAACCACATGTTACTCGCGTCATATATTATACAAGATAGAATTATCCACATAGTTACATGTGTTGAAGTAGGTGATGATGAGTTTAACGCATGTTTATTTCTTGTGAATTCAGATGTTACCCCACAGCCAGCACAAGTACAAACACCATCGGCACAGGAAGCCACTGTGAATCTACGTAATCTGACATGCAACGGAAAACGAAATATCAGACAACTGATTCGTGTGACTCCAGTCGGCTCAGGCAATCCGAGATCAATCTTGCTGCCTGTAAGCTTGAAGGACATGAAGGAGGTTCGAACGATAAAGATCATCAACGCGTCGCAGGCACGAAATCTTAAAGGTTTTAAGATCAACCATGGTAGCGTAATCGGGAATTCACTTCCTGCGAGTCATTCGCAGCAGCAAAATCATCTCGCTGCTAATGTGCCAGGCACGATACGCTGTCGTAGTTCACTGCAATCATTTGACATCGTCTCTGAACAGCAGGATGATTCTGGGAGCGAGAAGAGTGGCAATTCCAGCGATGAGGTGTCTGAAACCGATTCGCCTTATCCTAGACTGAAATTGAATTCTGAAGAGAAGAGATTACTCCAGAAGGAGGGTATCACATTGCCCAGTCACTATCCACTGACAAAACACGAAGAACGCGAACTCAAGAGGATCAGACGTAAGATCCGCAACAAGATTTCTGCTCAAGATTCGCGTAAGCGGAAAAAGGAATACGTTGATAGCCTTGAGGATAGGGTCAAACAGTGCACTGAGGAGAATATGACGTTATTAAAGAGGATCAAGGCTCTTCAGACACAAAATCAGAGTCTTGCCGGTCAACTCAAACGACTTCAGGCTCTCATACAAAAAGGGAATAACAGTGCTCAGCCTGCCACCTGTCTAATGGTTCTTTTACTGTCACTCGCACTCGTCGCTGTGCCTAACCTTCGACCTCATTCTGGATCCAACAGTAATGAGCTCGCAAAGGATCAGGAACAGCCTGAGAAGATGCCTCCGTTAGCAGGTCAGTTGATTTTTATGGTTTCTTTTCTTGAATTTTCACAAATTTTGGCTTATTAATAATAAGACCTTGTTGGAGTTCAGAAAATTTTGTAAATTCTTCCTAACTATATAAATGGGAGAATCTAAATATCTGTTGAGCTACTGAGTTAACTTTCAAAGCTTACTACGCCTTTATACGAAATAACTTAAATTCGAAACCTTTCGACTTCAGCAGAACATTAGTTGATCATCAGTTATCTGGCCCCTTTCACTTTTATAATATTCAGCGAGTTCAGTGACGCATAGTTTCTAGTTGGACGTAGACCTCATTTGAACTAAGTGTAGTATTTACTCTGTGCGGCACCAATTTATCTAAGCGGCACAAGGCCAAAATTTGAAAATAAGATTAAACTGCACAGACACATTCTGATAAGCGACTGCATAATAAGATTTAGAGTCCGAACATACGGAACCAGTCCAGGTCGGTCTCGGACATTGAACCCGTTAGTTTGTGAAAGGCTTCACACTTCTTATAATACCATCTCTCGTTGCACTGAGTTTTAATGCTCTGACTATAACACAACCGAACTCGGTACCATCCATCCATTCTTCTCCATATCATTATTATTCTTTTTTCATTGAATTTCTTGTTACGGTTCTTCATGCTTCGTTGCGGGAAGATCGGTCGTTCGGTTCAGTCAACCGATCAACTTGAAAGTCTTGATCAGTGAAAGAGAATGAGGAAAAGGAAAAAAAAAATGTTAGATTTCACCTTTCCAACTGATAAATGGAAGGAAAATGCAGTGATTCAATTTGTATAGCTTTGGAAGTTACAGTCGTGCCAATAACGTGATTTCCGTTATCATCAAGGTCCTTATATACCTCTTAGCGTACGTATGTACACACGTGTGGCACAAGAAATATAGGAATTTGGGAAGACAAATATTTGTATTATTTTAACATGAAAAATGATTAGATAATTATTTGGAAATATGAGGAAAGTGGTTTTGGAGAAACCGAAAAGTCAAAGCCAAAACTTGAAGTTTCACCATTTTCTGAAATGACAATTCTATATATGACTAGAAGAAACTGTTTGTCAGCCAAACACAACGATAGTTCAGGAGTACATATTTTTGAAATTGACTTATAAGCGTATTTCGTTATTTCTCCACAAGGACTAACTACGCGGCAAATTCTTTCTTTAGTGCAAGTTCGGCTATTTTTGCTTGCCATGCAACTGCACGTGACGGCCGGGCATTTTTTTCAACTTGTACGTGCCTTTGAAATTGCGTGACGCAACAAGTTGAATCAAGTAATTCAATGCGCAGTTATATTTATCATTGCGGGTAGCTAGAAAATATTAAAGGAATCGAGTTTATGTAAAATATCTCAATTTTTCAAAAATTCCAGAATAATCTATCAAGGTTTTGTACTTATTAGAAAAAAAAAACAAAAGATGCTAGAGACGCTGATTCTTCACTTTCTTATCATCGACCTACGATAAGATATCAATCTCTTAAAAATTGAAAACAACCGCTGAAGAGAAGATATTCGAAATTTCAACGCAATTCGAACATAATAATATTTTATCAAATAAATACGTAAAGTACTAGCGTTAAGGTGCGACATTCTTATTTCTGACGTATCTGACTAGCATGTATTTCAAAGCAGACAAATTCTAACGGTACTGAAGTAACTAACTTAAATACCAGCTGGATGCGCGTGGCTTGGTCACATTTCCCACGAAAAAGTTCATAATCTGAAATTTTTGACGTCCACTGCCTGATCTTACTATGGAAAGCAATGAATCTGGATCACCGTCCAAAACCACCAACATAAGAGCATAAAAACTGGTTCCACTACTTTCTACAAGATGGCCGAATCACAATCTCACGATAGAGAACAGTCCTGCTGGTGGCTTTCTTTATCTCTGATACTTTGACCTCAATGCTCACTAGAGAAGGATCTCCTATGCTGCACAGATAACTAGTAACAATTTTACGTTCTACTGTCAGGGCCAAAAAGCTATGTGCGTCGATATGACGAGTGATAACAGTATTTAATCATTTGAGTGCGTCGGGCCGCTGTAGAAATCCGATGAAAAAGTGCCGAGCGGCACGAACGGACTTCCCTCGTTTCATATCGAACAATACCAAACTATTTGACATAGAACGTGAGCAGCGTCACTGCGCCGTGTGTTACTGATTGCTAATCACGACCTGTACGTTAAGTTTCAACTTTTTCCCACGAGTTTGAAATATTTGGAGGAATTTTCACTGGCCAAACTAATGGTGTATTTCAAAGTCGCTAGCGCTTACCAGAGCTTATTCGTGTTCGTTATTAGCATTCACACGAGGATATCACTGAAAAAATAAACGTAGAACGTGTTTCGTGCGTGTACAGTAACCGTGGCCGGTTTTGGTAATCACTCGTCGCGTTCAAGTATCGCTGGAACTGTATGTCAATGACCTTTAGAAAGGTACCCCGCCCTATAGGGACAGCTAAACCCTACAACCTGTTGCGTCATCGTCCAAGTAATATTTTCGTGATGCAATTACGAGGCTTGCAATTAAGAAAGAAGCTTGCAGTGATGCAATTACAAGATCCGTGTCATTATGCAATTACTCATTCTCAGTAATATCCAAAATGGAATTGCAGTAACTCTCGAGTACAGTTATATCCAGGTCACTAAAAAACATCGCAAGACACTCACGCGTGTTACATGCAATTCTGTATAACGAGTCCAACCCATTTTGTCTACAGATATGGTATTATGTATAAACTGATTTTCTGAACTTGTACCATCTTCAAGGTCGTTCCCGAAGCTTGCTGTTCACCAAGCAGCTGATGGATGAAGAACTTCAACAGTACGGCGAGGAGTTGCTACAGGAAGTTGAGGGTTTATTGGATCACGACTACAGTCCAGTTGTGCAAGCGCCGGCTCACAAACGTGCACGCTATGAAGTTGAACCGGGACCGAATTATAACCCGAGCTCAGATCATGTGGGTGGGACGCTTCTTGGCCTCAAAACTGAACGGAAATATATAGAACCGCCGTTGGACGATGTATGGCCTCCACCACCACCGCCAGAACCGCCAACAGTTGGTAAAAATGCGCCAAAAACGATGGATAAGCTAGAAGCCCTCACGAATGAACTCAAGATCAATATTTCGGATGTTGACGGGACCAGGACGATTCTGCTTAAAGTTCCAAATAGCGAGCAGTGAGTTTCTTATCGAAAGTTAAATTCGATATTTTTGTCTAGGGTGGCGGAATTGAACGTTTTACTTGTGTGTGCTGGAGTGAATTTTTCTTGAAATTTTAGTTCCCAACCGATTAGATTCGGTTTTTTATTACCAATTGGGAATTTTTAATTGCTGATCTCTGACAGTTTTATGATGAGAGTGAATGAGGAAAAAAGTTTTGTACATATGACTCGTAGATTAAGTATCACTCGGAAACGGTAATAATAACAACGAACAAGCTGTCATCGTATTGTTATTATCAATGCAATTTTAAATACAATTATGAATTCTATTCGTGTATAATTTATATCCATATGTAGTATGCGCAGAGTTGATAAAAGAAGTATAAGACGTATGCACATATATCTACACGAAGTGTTTATTATATGAAGCTGCTGTCAGAGGAGATCCTAATTTTTTCTTTTAACCACAGTTAAACCGACTTTTATATCTTCGTGTAAATATATCGATTTACATAAATTCTTAATGTATGTTAATGTAGTTGGTAAGTCACTGAGTGAGCGAGATTGAAAAGAGACAAGCAAGAATGCCTTAGCGAATGCAAATGCGTTATAAATGTTTGTCTTAAGCGTATATAGTTATATATAATAGTATAAGAGAAAAGAAATACAATTAACGTTTTGCAAATCTGAAAATAATGTACGACTACAACTGTTTCATTGCTTTGTATTGATTTGTAATATCGTATTATACCGTGACGTGTTTAACACGTTCACGTCGGGGCGGATATTTACCGTCCCACGGAACAAGTGAAACGTGACCCATCGGTGGGTCACGCCGGCGTAAACGTGTTAAGAGTATATAACACGATGTTGAAGTAAAGAGAGATGTAAACGAAAAATTATAAGGATGAGGAAAAGCACCAGAAAAAAGCGAAAAGTGAAATCACGAAAAGAATGCCAGAAAGAAAGGTGAAAGTGTGTTTTTACGGATTGAGACTGTATTAATGATCGAATCGCGAATATTCATACTTCAGGTTTTCGTTATTTTCCAATTCGTTGTTTTAAGATTGACGAGGATCATTATTTGTCTGTTATATTAAAAGAATTTTCCATTTCTCTCGCCTCATGTCTAATACCTAATTTGTGAAGTGTACACCAATTTGTAAATAAATATACGACGCATACATGTAAACATATATACATACATATTGCATATTGTAATAGATGAATTGATATTCGTCACTGAACGGTGAGTGCTTATGAAAAATGGTTGAAATGAGAAATATATACAGGTTGTTTCTTAAACCCCGGACAAGAGACATACCGTTAGATCCGGCGTGAAAAAATAAAAATAGTGGCGTCAACAAAATTCAAAATTTTTTTATTTAAAATTGTTTTAAACGTATCTTCTGGCCAATATTTGAATCCAAGATGTCTGTTCAAAAAAAAGCTAAGATATAACATTTTGCATTATTCTTTTGTTTATTTACGTAACTGGTTTACGTATCCACCGGTCACTGTTATTGCGGGGAAATAAATGATTGGCTGTCCCCAGTGGAGGAGCCTGAGGAATACTTACCAGTTCTCAAGCGCTTATGATTGGCTAACTTTAACCCGTAATAATTAATAAACTAATTAAAAATTTTGAATTTTGTTGACGCCACTATTTTTATTTTTTCACGCCGGATCTAACGGTATGTCTCTTGTCCGGGGCTTAAGAAACACCCTGTATATGGGGTGAGTTATCCTAAACTTCGAATTTGGGAGGAGCCTTCGTATGTATTAGGCGCCCTATTCTTTAACCAAATTATCCCCGCCCTCTGGTTAAGGTGAAATTAACACGATAACTTGAATGACTGTAAGCGAGGCATTGATAAGATATTATAGTCGGTTATTGACAGAGAACCGAGTGAACTATTCGAATAGAAAATAGTTGTGTGGATCAGTCTCCTGACATGTTTATAATACCATATCAAGCACACCTTGCCTGTAGGTGGGGGTAATCTGTTTAGCGAATTGCGCCGCTTATAGATACGGAGGCTCCTATCAGATGAAATATTTACATGAAACATGAGAAAAAGTTTTACATCACGTTCTATACCGTAATTCTATAGTGTATAGGTCATATGGTCGTAATTATACATTCCTATTAGCGACAATTTAACAAAAATAGAGTAGCATCTATTTTTGCACATATTAGCCGGAAGAGGATGACGGTCTTCTAAGTCTATAATTCTAATTCGGAGATAGATAATGCGTGTAGAGATATTGAATAAAGGTTATAACGGATGTGTCGGTTTTTTTTTACTAACTGTCATTCCCTCTTATTGATTTTCATTAGAAATTCTTTTTTCTCTTTGCCTAAGGCGGAACTGTTATTGATGTGTGTATATATATATATATGTTATATATATATTTGGATTTGAAATGGAATATTTCCTGCGTTCGAACCTCCCGCCATTTTAATATACCAAAAGCTGCGCGGCTAGGCATACGTAACTCTGAACTGTGTATAATCAGTGTGTAAAGGTTCCGCAAATGGCGATCAGCTGTTCCGTATTCATTCGTTGTCAAACAAAGAGAAACTCGGAGTATATTTTGGGACTGTCAGATCGCCACGAATTACTGGTGAATAACGGCAAACAAAAGTGGAGGATGAATAGTCGAGCATCATCGCCATCGGGAACGACAGAAGGAGTACAAAGAAATTGACAGGTGGAGGAAACGTCTGGACAGAGAGGGAAAGTGGAGATTTTTTAGTGAATATTTTGGATTTTTTCGTACCATTTTGAAAGAAGCTGATAACATTTTTTCAGTTCAGGTAAATTTTAGAGTAAAAATATTACACAGACATCTAGTCACGAATAAACAAGTGATGTTTTTCGAAATATTCTAAGCTACGTCTTACTATTAACTTTTTGACACTTTATTCATTACTGGAAATAAGTTAATGATGACGTGAATGATAATTATAAAATTTGTTAATGATTTATTTACCATGTTATTTAGCGCCATCTGGATACTGCGACTTATCTTTTAACAAAATTGAACATGGCGGATAACCAACAGCTTGTAGAGGATTCTAAGAGACAGGAGAGTGATGATAGTTTGTTATCGGAAGAGTGGATGATTATCGATGAGACAGAGGATAATAGCAAAACTAATGAGCTGACACATTTGGAAATTTGCCATTATAAGGATAACGAGGACGATGCTGGAAATGTGCAAAATAATACCGACATAACTTACGAGGTAATAAATATTTTTAATTGCGACGCTTCGAGTTCCTGAAATACCGATCGAGTAATCATTCTGATTCCTGATTCCAGCAACATCGTTTAATATTTAAAATCGGCTTAATTGTGCTATTGTCCAATCAGATACTTGCATTTTGACGATTAATAGGAGTTTTTGCATTGAATCGTATTAAAGAAAGCGGATGCCCATTTGCTCCGACGTGCTTTAAACCTGGTTCAATTTTTTAAATATAGTTTTAAGATAGGTTAACCAGAACTTGAACTTCGATTAACGTCGGAGGAAACGGTTATAAGTGATTGAAATGAGAGCACCCTGGTTCTACACGGATGAACTCAAAGTTATTTTTATACGGAAAACTACACGGCCATGTTTAAATTTTCCGGTGAAATTCCTCATTGGATGAATGTTTCACGAGGAAAAGTTGTAACCATTGAGGAGTCACATTTTCGGAGTTTTCTAAAACGTATAAAATTAATGCTTATTTTTTCTTTAAAATTGGCTTGGAGTTCTCGTAAAGTCGTAACTGCTTAAGTAAATGGAATGAAAGATATTTATTTACATTATTATTGAGCCTGATGGTGCTTTAGTTGTTAAAATATCATCATCAAATTATTACACAAAAATGCTGTGGAGTTTTCGTAAAGTCGTAATTACTTAAACAAATGAAATGACAGATATTTATTTACATTATTAATGAACCGGATGGTGTTTTAGTTATTATAATATCACCATCAAATTATTACAAGTGTTCGTGCACAGTCTTCAGGTCGGTAAAATATAAGTGGTGTACAGTTTACCGTGCACAATTCTTTTTATGAAATTTTTCGTGCACAGTTATCCGAATATTACGTTTTTTGGAGTAGTTTTTCGTGTAAAGTAATTCCGTCTAGAGGTCATCCGTATGGAACTGAGTCCCACTCTATTGAAATAATGCGGCAATTGTTTTTTTTTTTTTTTTCAGAAACATGATGCGGGTAAAAGCGATTCCGATGATGTCGCGGAGAAACTTATCGATGACTCCGACGAGATATCCATCATTACAGAAAGCACAGAAAGTGATAATGAGCAACTAGTCATTGGCAAAGAAATTAGTAATATTAATGAGATTAATGAGGCCAGTTATTCGTGTACCGATATTCAGAAATTGAACCAAGCAGATGATAAAACAGTATCGCAGGTAAAACTATCTTTCAGTGTAAATTGAAATTCATATTAATAATTATTAACTGATTAATTAATAGGTCGGTACTATTTTCAATATCATCATTGCTTGCTCTCTGGCGGCTGTCATTGGTTTGGGCGCTGGACGAATTCTAAGCATTGATGAATGTGCTGTTACGAATGACGTTGATTTTGCTAGTGTCAAGATGAAAAATGACATTTTAATTAATCAATTGAAGGAATTAAACGGAGGTACGTCTTTGGTATTTTAAAATTTTACTATGAATCTTAGATTTTTGACCGTTTAATGATTTACAGTGAAAGATGTCTTGGATGAGATAAAATCCAGTATTCCTAAAGTGACTTCGGGAGGTCGGACACATTCCGACTCTTTTCTTGATGATGTAACGAATGGGAACGTGAATTCGAAAAATTTCGATAAGTCTTCAAAGAGTGACAGAAAGCAGAAAGTAAATGCGGATTCAAAAATTGTAGAACGTTTAAAAAATTCACTAGAAAATCTCTGCTCTGTCATCGATGATATTGTAATTGACAAATCGAGACCCTTCACTAAGCAGCTATGTGAAAGTCAACATGTGGTCAAGGACTTGATGATTTTTGAAAAAATTATAACTGAAGTTTTGCGCGATTCTGCAAAGGAAACTTCGGAAATAAGGTAACAAATAATTTTGTTATAAAACATTTTAAAAAACCATAATTGGTAACTGTTTGTAACTCTCTCTATTTAATTATTTCATTTTTTTTACAGGGTTTTGCAGAATGCTGAAAAAAAGATCAATAATGTTTGTCGATCGTTACTGTTAGATCTATCGAATACTATACATGGAATAGCTACGAAAATTAATCATAAATTGGAAAAAGTTAGTTTGCAAGTGAACAAAAAACTTTGTACGCTGCAGAAAGAAGATAATAGCGACTTCTTAAAAAAATTGCCAAGCAGTAATAATTTTCTTGCAAACTGCGAAAAAACGTTAAACGTTACTCGTAATTCAGAAAAATCTGCAAAAGGAGTTGGCATTACGAAGGGAACGTTAAAAAGTTCAGATAACTCTGAAGACAATAAAAGGCAAAGAACGAGGAAAAACAAGAAAAGGTCCACAAGTAAAAAACCAAAAACAGAGTTTTTAAACACTGAATTTTATTATCGACACGAAGAAGATACTTGTTCCTCGCCTCATTTTCCCTGGTTCACAACAAATTCGAAAAATGACATTAAATTTGATCAAAAATTAGGTACGGAGCACATTTGTACCTCTAAAACCGGTGATAACGCGAAAAAATTCAATTTAAAGCACTCCGATAAAATTTCCAAAGGATCCAACACGGCACACGTTAAGAGTTCAAAGAATATGTGGAATAAAAGAATTCGTGATTCAAAAATACCCAAAAAGTACATCGAGGAACGTCTAGATTCCAAAATATCCGATTCTAGCGAAAATGTTCAAGATCATTCGAAAGATACATACGCGTCAAAAGTTGTAAATTTGAAGAATAAGATGGATTATGGAGGGCGAGAGATTCGTGAATCGCGTTCGAATCAGGGAGAAAGTAATACCGGTAAAACATATTTGAAACAAAAAATAAGCAGTAAACAAACTGGTGATAATATGAATTTGAAAGATTCTAAAAGCTCAAATAAAAATTCGAAACAGAAATTGGTTAAACGCAAAAGAGTTCCAAAAATGGACAAACACCTGACTGAAAACGAATCTGGAAACCCGCCAGACAATATAAACCGGGACATGCATGACGGAGAGTGGCAACTTCAACGGTAAATAAATAAAATTAATTTGAAATTTATACCAATATTAGGATTTATGTAGTGTAGTATACCAGTATATAGTCTCTTTTCAAAAATTGTGTATTACAATTGATTAATGCAGAATATGTTAATAAGATGATAATAATGATATGTCTACAGATCTAAAGCACGTGAAATATTACGTGATCGTGAAAGAGCTTCAGACTGGTATTTCGATAGGGCTGGATCTCGGAAGGACGCCAGAAAGTATGAAGATGAGCCTGAAATCATTAACGATAATTATGATGAGGAGTGGGAAGATTCTTGGATGCATTCAAAGGATGTGAGACACGTTGGTAAACGGGATCCGAGTCATGCATTTTCATCGAAGAAGACTACGCGGTCCACTTTCAAGACACATAGGCAAAATATAATGAAAGAGAGACGTCGATGACTTGTTAAAATTCGGCAAATACCATGAATACTTTTAATAAAACCATTTTTGAAATTTTCTTAATATATGACTTTAGGTTTAGTTAAGAGAGTATGAATAATTCCAGAGTGTATGGAATATATTGAAGAAGAAATAGTGAGAAACTATATTAATGCATTTTCAAAAATGCAAATCATCATTCCTAATTTGCGATTTTACTATTTCCGTATAATAATAAAGACTATTGAATTTTTTAAAATCAATTTGCAGTCGACTCTCCGTATCAGCACGCTTTCCAGTAGTACCGATCCCGGTTCCAACTGTATTCTCTTACGGGGAGTCAACTGTATAATTCTAGTATTCTATCTTGATCTTATTACCATTTACTTTAATGTGTTTCACCATATCATGGAGCGTACTTCAATGTGTAAAAATACAGTGAATTTTCGATAACTTGAGCTTTTGTAAGTCAGTAAATCTCTATAAGATTATGAATCTTCGAATTTTCTAATGAAATATAAATTTGAAAATCCCAAGAGGCTGGAACTACGATAACTCGAAGCATATTTCGTTTCTCCCGAGATTCGAGTTATCGAAGTTCCACTGTATTATCGTTTCACGCTTTTCCTTTGTCTTTTTCCTTCCTCTCAAAATCTTGATCAATCTATTCTAAGACTGGGATATAAAGACTTTTGTCAAAATAGTCTAATTAGTTTGTCTTAAAATGGCAAGCAAAAAGAATGAAGATAAGAAAGAAGAAGATTTGCGGTTTGAGTTTATATTACAATATTTAATTCGTTCTAGTAAGCTCAAAACGGATAAATGGAATAAAATGATTTCCAATGATGATTTAAAGGTATAGTCTTAAAACTTTAATAAAATTAAATTTTTCGAGTACAAAAAGCGTTATTTCGAATTAATTTTCTACAACATTTCCATAATATCGATAGGATATCATTTTAAAATTTTTCAATACCGCATCCGAAATGATATTGGTGATGCAAATATCATCAGCTGGCGTCCTTTTGCCATATCTCGGCATTCAGCCTGGAAGTAAGATCAAGTCATCATACTTTTTGAAAAGACAGCCGAGCAAAGTAACCCAAGAGAATTTTCCTGAAATTTTAATTCCTGGTGACATGGCGCCAAGGCCAATTGATGAACTTGCTGTCCTCGTCGAAGAGGTGCGAGCAACGATACTCTACATCGCTACAAAGATTACAGTTTCATAATTTTCCTGATTTTGTCAAATAGGTTTACGTTCCTATTTTATCAAATCCAAAAAATCATACCGGTTGGCCTGCCACCGTGGGTGAAGATGTGAAGAAGCATGTATATGATTTACGTAGCATGATATGTCAGGTGTTAATTTATAAATATTATTATCTTAATTCAATTTTCACAACAAGTAAGCCAATGAGTATTTGCAGGTTCGAGGTAAAATGACAGGTCAAACTTTACTGCCGATGCCAATGGGAGCTGAAAGAATTTTCGAGGCTGAGTGGAATGTTCAAAAAACTGCCGGTCAAGAAGTTGACATCACACTAAAAAGTGATATTGAAGGTATAATCATTAAATGGGCTATCCAGATTAATGACATCCTAAGCGAAGATAGCAGTGGAATTATTGATGAACATGATCATCCGTTACCCAGTTCAGGTATGCCGTTTTTAATTAAAAATGATATTGCTACTAAAATACCGTGGATTAATCTTATAATAAAAATTGGTCAATCAATGAAATATTGATTAATTATAGAGATTGAGTTTTGGCGTCAGAGGCTCAAAAATTTGGAAACCATTTACGAGCAGATGAAGGATCCACGGGTAAAGAAAATGGCATCTTTGCTTGAACTTACCGATAGTCCTTACTTACCGTGTTTCAAGACGCTTTTTAAAAATGTTGTTGCCGGTAGGTATTAGTATAGATTTTTTTGGTATAATTCTCGGATTTTTGAACAACAATTGAAAGCAATTTTCCTATTAGCCGTTATAGAGGCACGCGATGTCTGTCTATATTTGAAACCTCTTCAGCCGTACTTTGAACAAATAGAGAGTTCAGAGTTCACAGAAGTTCGTGACAAAATTAAATCGCTGATGCACTCTATTTGTCTGACTTGGGCTAATTCTAGGTATTATTGCACCACCACTAGGATAATAACACTCTTATCCGAAGTGGCCAATCTGATCATATATGTGGTAATGATCTTTAAAAAATGCGTACAAATTTTGTGACACTTATTAGTACAAAAATTAATTGCAATCCTTTTTCCTATTTAGTCTAGTAAGACACTCGATCCCGGATCGCTTTTTCAAGGCGATATCGATGATAACGCAAAGAGAGTTACGGAGACAATAGAGATAATAGAATATTTTCAGGATTGTTTTGTGAATTTTCGTGAAAAACTTGAAAGTTACTTCCGGCCGCCGGCTGAGCCCGTTTTATGGACGTTTCACGAGAAATTAATATTTTCTCGATTACGTAACTTTGAAAAGCGTTTGAAGGAGATAAAGGTATTTAGGAATTTTTTAATAAGACTCCGATTTTTCTTAAACATACTACGTGTTCGATAGACTCTCTTTGAAATTGCTCAAGAGTACCTCAAGCTGGAGAGAATAGAAATATCAGGACTGAAAGTAATTCCACACGTTATTTAAATTCTTAAATAAATATTTATTACAAAGTTACTGTTTCGAAGGGAAAAGTTTTGTGCTCAATGGCATATAATATTTACGAGGAATTCAATAAATTGTATTCCGAGTTTTCTGGCGTCCAGTACGAAATATTATTACCGGAAGAGGATGGCTTCACTCAAGATTTGTCAAATTTTCTGAAACAGGTATTAAAATAAAAAATAATTATCGACACAAAAAATTCATTATCTGAGTATACAACAGGTAGAAGAGTACGACAGGAGATTGGCATCTATCTTTGATAATGCATTTTCGGAATGTCACAACACCGATATGTTATTCGAATTAATTTGGATAATGGGAGCGATCGCCCTTAGACCAATCATACTAACACAGCTTTGGCCTAATTATGAAAAATTACTAAGTATGATCCATACGCAATTAGACACTGTTAAGGTACGCTATTATTGATCTCCAGTTTGATTTACCTATTAATTTTAATCCCGTTTCATCTATAATGTATAACCTTTTAATCCAATGTCATCTTTATTATATACCTAGGTCCTTTTCGATGAAAATTTCGAAACTCGTAAAAGAACGGGTCATATGGTGGTCGATCAGTATTTCCCACCAGTGGCTGGTGCACTGTGTTGCATAATGAAATTAATGAACCGTATCGATCGTCCTTTGGAATGTATGCAATTAATTGATCATCCGTTATTGGCCAGTCAGTCGGCACGTGAAATTCAAGCCAAACATAATGAGCTGCAGGTAAATTCAATAACAATTAATTGACCCACAGTTCTTGACTGATATCATTTATTAATCGTGAAGGTCTTGTTGAATGAAACGGACAAAGAAATATTTGCTGAATGGGCTACGAAGGTTCCTGAACTCTGTACAGTCAATCTTAGTAAAAGTCTATATAACATTATTGAAGATCACCTTCTAGAACAAAATTTTAGTCCTGAGCTGGTAGCTATTCTAAGGGAAACACGGTACATGATTATTATGCAGAGAACTGATTTACCGACGGAAGCTATGGAACTGTTCGATAGAACGCAATTCTTTTTTGAGAGTACCTTCAAGCTCAATCTAACTATCAATTGGTTAGTTGAATATGCTTCCCACTTTTAAGCATAAGCTCGAGAACAGTTTTTAGTCTTTTTTCTTATTTTTGCAGGTATAACAGAATTCGAAAGTTTAGCTCTCCAGTAGAGTTTGAATTGATTCGGGAAGAGATTGAAAGTATCGATGAACTAATTGATCAGGGTCAAAGGGATTATGATTGGAATTCACCAGGTGTGTTAATCATTTTTGTGCAATCGTTTTATTTGAAACAATAATTTTATTTCGATTTGTAGAAGTAGCGGAATATATCGATAATTTGATGAAAATTATTAAAAAACTTCATGCAAGAGTGTTCAGAGCCCAGGAGAATATTGAACGTGTGATGAAGATTTTGTATTCGTGGGCCATGGTTCCTGTTTTGGATCGTAAGGATCTTAAGGACGAACATCTTTTAGCCCTTGGAGAACGGGAGGAAAGATTTGAAAAGAGATATCGGGAAGTATCCGAAACTGCCCAAGAAATTGAGAGAGTTTTAGATGAGAATTACAAACTCTTTTTTGACTTGCTACCTGAAGAAGAGTTTATTAAGGATGAGCATGATGAAGCTGAAGGTATCTAATGTTGTTGTCTCTATTACTTCTAATGAGATATACTCATATAATATTCTTCATATAATAGAGGATGAAGCAAAGGAGAGAATTTCTGAAGTCGAAGGGGAAGGTGGTGAAAATGCAGGTGAATTTGATGACGCAGGTGAGAAAACACAGGATGCATCTGCTAAAGATGATGAGGTCACGAGTAAAGAAGCCAAAGAGTCGGATGATAAAGAACCGGAAGTAGAACTGACGCCATCGGAAATCTTAAAAAAAGGTAAGACTGAAATAGAATACTGAACTTTTGAATCTTTGAACTTAATGAAATGTCAAAAAGAGGAGGAAGCTGCCAAAGAAGCTGAATTAGAAGCACAGCGTCGTATCAAATGGAAGCCATATCTCGTATACGTGGATGGTCTCATATTAAAAGGATTAATTCAGGCAGCCTCTACCAGGTGCTATAGTAAATGCTCATGATTCATTAATTAAAAAATTAATTATTTAATTGCTTTCTATCAGTATCTGTTACATCCTCGATGAAACTGATCCTATGAAGTCAATATCACCGTTGTTCGAAGTTCAGCTGTGCTTGGAAATACCGGATATTGTCTACCGTCCGCCAGTCGAATTGAGCATTCCGGATAATTTTTATACTTTTTTCGAGGGACTGCTATTTGATATGATGAAAATGGGTATTTGGATACCTCGTATAGATCCTGATATAGCTATCGAGAGAGATCATTATGGGGTAATCATTAAACTGTAGAAAATATTAGAGTAATCATGCTCTATCTAATTATATATAATTTTGAAGATCGATCTTGCCGAGGATGAACATATTGTTTTTATGTTGGAGGAAACTTGCAATCGTGTGAAACTTGCTCTTGTACAGGCGCAGGAATATGCATTAGTAAGATTCTCGTTTATCAATTGTTTATAAATTAATTAAAAATTGTTAATTATCATTCAAGGTTTATGAATCCTATTCCTGGCTCTGGCTAGAGGATAGACAGCAGTATTTGGACCTATTTATAAAGTACGCTAGAATGCTCACGGCGGAGGAAAAGGAGTTGGTGGCTCAAGCTCCAGAAAATTTGTCGGAATTTATAAAAGAAAAGAAACCGGAACTGGCTGATTTCAAAAAGCAAATCGATTTTTTCGTTGATCTGTACTCAAAGTGCGATCATATCGAGAATGAAAAAATTCTATTTCGATGGTTTCGTATTGACGTCAAACCATTTAAGCAGGCCTTACTTAATACTATTTGCAAATGGTCTAATTTACTTAAAAACCATTTAGTGAATCACGTCAACACGAGGTATACACTTTATAATTACAAGTAGGTTCAATTAAGATTTTTTACCGAATAATTCTTTTTAGTTTGCAAAAGCTTGCGGAATTCTTGAGCGCAGCACACAACCGGTTCGTACAGCCTGTTTTGGAAAATGACTATGATGGCTTACTTCAAACTATATATTATCTCAAAGAAGTTAGAGACAGACAATATGAAATTGACGACACTTTTGATCCCATTAAGGTACCAACAAAGTTATACTTATGTGAAAAATCCGGTGTCCATGATATAATTTAAATTCAGGAAATCATCAATTTGTTGCAACAATATCAAGTAGAGTTCGGCGAAGAAACATTTACTTGGTTAATAGAATTACCAGAACAGTGGGCAAATGTTCAAAAATTGGCAGCCCAAGTGAAACAAGTGGTAGCCCCATTGCTGGCACACCAGATAGAATTATTACGCAAACGAACAAATTTCTTCGACTTCAGACAGCAAAAGTTCTTCACAATCTTTCATGCCAGTGAGGCGTTCGAGTACGATTCCATCATTCCACATTTAATGCACAGTTGACGAATTAAGAGGTAAAATATTTTTAAATGCTATCCTTGCAGTTATTGTTCAGACGTGTACGATAAGCTTGATAAGCTAAATGTCGAAATAGAGAAGTTAGAAGATGAATTAAAAACACTAACAGAAACTGCAAATATCTATGAGCAGCAAATTCAGGACTTCAAGCAGATAAAACAAGCACGTAGGGAACTCAAACTGTTGAAACATCTTTGGGATTACGTTAACGTCATTCATACCAACTTGGACGAATGGAAAACGACAGTTTGGAAAAAAATAGACGTGGAAGCTATGGATCAGGAGTGTAAAAAATTGACTAGAGAATTGAGACGTGAGTGAATGTCATTAGTTGAACTGCACTATGACATGATTTTATGAATATCCATTATTATTGTATTTAATATTATGAGATAGAACTGGATAAGGAGGTCAGAACTTGGGCGTTGTACAATCACACAGAATCCCAAGTCAGAAACATGATGTCCTCATTAAGGGCTGTATCAGAGCTTCAAAATCCCGCAATCAGGGACAGACACTGGCAGCAACTTATGGCTGAAACTCAGGTATCTATCTAGCTATTAAATTTTTTATTAATCCTTTCAATGCTGAACAGTGCAACGAAAATACTTTCTGTCTGGAGGTACAAATACGTCGTAAACTTTTACTTATACCTTCCACTTCCTGTCGTTATCTTTCAATTGCTTTTCATTTTAGATTTGCATGACAATTTGTATACCATGCTTTTTTAACGTTTGTTGACGGACGAATGAATTTTATTGGCTTCAATTCTTTTTGACAATTTATGCGTTTAGGTCAGATTTACAATGGATGATAAAACGACTCTGGAAGACTTGCTCAAATTGCAATTGCACAAATATGAGGAGGAAGTGAAGAATACTGTCGATAAGGCAGTTAAGGAAATGGGAATGGAGAAGACGCTTAAGGAATTACATAACACTTGGGCTAATCTCGAATTTGATAAGGAGATACACGAGAGAACGAAGTTGAATGTACTTAAGATAAGCGAAGAGATTATTGAGATACTAGAAGATAATCAGGTAATTACAAAGTTATTTAATTAGTTGTTGAAATTCGTCAAATTCTTTATATCCATTTTAGGTTCAATTACAAAATATGCTTGGTTCCAAATATATTGGTTACTTTCTCGACGAGGTCACGGATTGGCAACAAAAATTGAGTAACGCCGATGCAGTTATCAACGTATGGTTCGAAGTACAGAGAGCTTGGATGCATTTGGAAAGCATCTTTATCGGTTCCGAGGATATTAGAAATCAGTTACCTGAAGACTCAAAGCGTTTTGAAAAAATAGACAGAGACTTCAAGGTGCCATAATGTTCAGAACATGCTAATGCATAATTTCAAGTCGATTGTATGAATCTTTTTTTTTAGGAACTACTAAAAGAAGTTTTGTCCACGATGAACATAGTAAAGGCTACGAATAAACCAAAATTGCAAGAGCGCCTTGAGGAATTGCAAAAGCAATTAAATCTTTGTGAAAAAGCTTTATCGAATTATTTGGAAACAAAAAGACTGGCTTATCCAAGATTCTACTTCGTGTCCCCTGCTGACCTTCTCGATATTCTCAGCAACGGTACGAGAACTCAAATTTATCTGACATTCATGTTTCACGTGCGTTTGATAATACTCCGAATGATTTGACTTTTTTACTTGAAGGTAACAATCCTGAACTGGTTTGCAGACACTTGGCCAAGTTATACGACTCTGTTGCAAAACTAGTCTGGAAAATGGAAGGTGGGAAGCCGACGAAAATTGCGAATGCCATGATCGCCAAAGATGGCGAATGCATGGCTATGCACGGGACATGTGACTGTAATGGCAAGGTCAGAAAGATAACTTGTCCTCATTACAAATAACTTCAGAAATGATCTCACCAATAACTTTCATTGCCAAGGTGGAGATATGGCTGAATCGAGTGACAGATGCAATGAGAAGAACAGTTCGTTTTCATTTTGGTCAGGCTGTAGCATCTTATGATGAAAAGCCACGTGAACTTTGGATATTTGATTATCAAGCACAACCGGCATTGTGCGGTACTCAGATTTGGTGGACAACTGAAGTAAACATGGCTTTCGCCAGATTAGAAGAAGGTTTTGAAAACGCACTTAAGGATTATCAGAAAAAGCAAATTAATCAGCTGAACGCACTGATCACGATACTTTGTGGCGATCTTGACGAAAGCGATCGTCAGAAGATCATGACCATTTGCACAATTGATGTTCATGCTAGGGATGTTGTTGGAAAACTCATATCTACCAAAGCTGAAAGTTCGTCCAGCTTTCAGTGGCAATCTCAACTTAGGCACAGGTTAATGTAGACGACACACTGGTTTAAAAAGAAAATGTTCATTGAATTCAAATATAATAAGATCTAATTACATTTTAGATGGGATGATAAGTTAGGCGATTGCTTCGCCAATATTTGTGACGCTAGCTTCAGCTACGGTTATGAGTATTTAGGAAATGTGCCACGTCTAGTAATCACACCACTGACTGACCGATGTTATATAACATTGACTCAATCACTTCACTTGATTATGGGTGGTGCACCAGCAGGTCCAGCTGGTACTGGTAAGACCGAAACTACTAAAGATCTTGGTAGAGCGCTTGGTCAGATGGTTTACGTGTTCAATTGTTCCGAACAGATGGACTACAAGGTACAGATTTACATTGTCTAAACATAAATTCGTTTAGTTTTGGTTACTACAGTTTTTAATTAAAAAATTAGTCATGCGGCAACATCTACAAGGGTCTGGCGCAGACTGGTGCCTGGGGATGCTTTGATGAGTTCAATCGAATCTCCGTTGAAGTTCTTTCTGTTGTTGCTGTTCAAGTAAAGTCTGTCTTAGACGGTGTCAAGAACAGAAAGAAGAAATTTTTGTTCTTTGGAGAAGAATTGAATATTGTCGATACTGTAGGAATGTTTATAACGATGAATCCTGGTTATGCCGGTAGAACTGAACTTCCTGAAAATCTAAAAACATTATTTAGGTCACTATTTTAGAATTATAAATCAGGCCCCTTAAACCATTTAGTTAAAAATAATGCAATTCTTCATATTCAGACCTTGCGCTATGGTTGTTCCTGACTTTGAATTGATTTGTGAAATCATGTTGGTCGCTGAAGGATTTCAAGAAGCTCGTTTGCTTGCCAGAAAATTTATAACATTATATACACTTTGTCGCGAACTTTTATCTAAGCAAGATCACTATGATTGGGGCTTGAGGGCCATCAAATCAGTTCTGGTAGTGGCTGGAAAGTTAAAACGTGGTGACCGGCATAGACCCGAAGATCAAGTATTGATGAGAGCTCTTCGCGACTTTAATACACCGAAAATAGTGACTGACGATATACCAGTGTTCATGGGCCTCATTGGTAGGTGATGGACTTCCTTATAATTTCTGAAAGTCATTGATCAATAAAAAATTACATTAAATAGGAGACTTATTTCCTGCCCTGGATGTGCCAAGAAAGAGAGACTTAGATTTTGAAAAGATGGTCAGAGGTGCTGCATTAGACTTGAAGATGCAGCCTGAAGATGGTTTTGTTCTGAAGGTATGGTAAATTGATCATTAACCTGTCGATAATAGCTTATAACAAATTGGCCTTCTGGTTAGGTCGTTCAACTGGAAGAGCTTTTCAATGTCAGACACTCAGTGTTCATCGTGGGGCTTGCAGGAACCGGAAAGACCCAAGTTTGGAAAACACTGAACAGAACGTATTTTAATCAAAAACGTAAACCTATATACAATGATTTGAATCCTAAAGCTGTAACCAACGATGAACTCTTTGGTATCATCAATCCAGCTACCAGAGAATGGAAGGATGGGTAAAAGACAGAGTCCGATATAATGTTATTAATTATTAATCGTATTGAAAACACGGTACTTAGGTTGTTCTCCGTCCTAATGAGAGATCAGGCTAACATGAGTGGCGATGGCCCCAAATGGATAGTATTTGATGGCGACATAGATCCAATGTGGATAGAATCATTGAACACTGTTATGGATGACAACAAAGTATTGACACTGGCTAGTAACGAAAGAATAGCACTGACCAAGCATATGAGACTCTTGTTCGAAATTTCGAACTTGAGGTTTTACCATGAATTCATTTCTATTTTCGATTGTTATCCATTTTCGTGTAATTCTATTTCGAAATTATTATTTCAGAACAGCCACTCCTGCCACTGTATCTAGAGCAGGTATCCTCTACATCAACCCGCAGGATCTGGGTTGGAATCCGTAATTTCCTTTGAAATAAATATTCCTTAGCGATTTTCTTTCTGGAAGACTTTTTGAATCACGTTCAATTTTTCATGCACAGGTTTGTGACCAGTTGGATAGAAACGAGAGACAACTCAGAAAGAGCCAACTTAGTTATTCTTTTCGACAAGTATATACCGCCCTTGTTGGAATCGAGTAAAACTAAATTCAAAAAAATAACACCGCTACCTGAAATATGCCATCTGGAAATGTTGTGCAATTTGTTAGACTGCTTTTTAACAAAAGAAAACGTGCCACCGGACTGTCCTAAAGAATGGTAATGCTTGAACTGCTTAATAATTAAATCACAGTTGTTAGACATATTGTTTTATCGACTCGTTGTATATTGTTTGACCAAGGGTGGAAATTTACTTTGCATTTGCATGCATCTGGGCCTTCGGTTCTGCTACATTTCAAGACCAGTTGATTGATTGGCGCAATGAGTTCAGTAAGTGGTGGGTGAACGAATTCAAGGCCATTAAATTTCCAGCGGGTGGAACCATCTTCAGTTACTATATAGAGAACGAAACGAAAAAACTTGTGCCTTGGAGCGAGAAAGTTGGAAAATTCGATTTGGACATGGACATACCTCTCCAGGTGTGAAATAAAAGATTATCAATTATTTAGCTGAAAAACAAAGTGAGATCAAATTTAAGTAATATCATTATTTAGTCGACTTTGGTACCAACTGGTGAAACTGCACGACTTCGTTTCTTCATGGATCTACTGATGCAACGTAAGGTACCAGTAATGTTGGTTGGTAGTGCAGGTTCCGGAAAGAGTGTCATTGTTGCTGAGAAGCTATCATCTTTGTCAGACACTTATAACATAGCAAACGTGCCGTTCAATTTCTACACGACTTCAGGTATATAAACAGTCTAAGGGATACTCGAACATTTTGGATTTTGCTCATTTGCTTTTCATCGAATAGAAATGCTACAGAGAATACTAGAGAAGCATTTGGAGAAAAAGGCTGGTCGTAACTTTGGACCACCCGGTACGAAACTTCTTGTGTACTTCATCGATGATATGAATATGCCTGAAGTAGATACGTACGGCACTGTGCAGCCGCATACACTTATTAGACAGCATATGGATTACGGTCATTGGTAATAATAATAAGAAATTTTTCAGTATTGTTAATAACAACGATTGTTTAAAAAACTGGTGCTATTTTATATTAGGTATGATAGAGTTAAGCTCACCCTGAAGGATATTCATAATACGCAGTATGTGTCCTCCATGAATCCTACTGCTGGCAGTTTTACTATAGATCCACGCTTACAAAGACACTTTGCAGTTTTTGCAGTAAGGTGCGATTAGTTCGTTAAGATTAATAGATTTTTACTTATCCAGTTGTAATAATCAATTGTTTTAACTACTCGTTAATTTAATTAAATCCATTAATAATTTCCAGCTTCCCTAGTCAGGATGCTCTACAGACAATTTACAGTCAAATGTTGTCGCAACATTTTGCAAATCCACAACAAAAGATTGGAATAGTTGTTCAAAAAATTACAGAATATATTATAGCAGGGGCCTTATATCTTCATGAAAAAGTTACCGCCAGTTTTCTACCAACTGCTATCAAATTCCATTATACATTTAATCTGCGCGACTTGTCCAATATATTTCAAGTATGTTACAATTAATTTAATATGTTGTAGATATTATATTTTTGATATACGGTAATTCAATTCTTTACAATTCCAGGGTTGTCTATTTGCCAATGGCGAGACTATACCACTGCCAATGTCAGCAATCCGATTATACGCTCACGAGGCAACACGAGTTTATTGCGATAAATTAGTAAATTTTGAAGACAAAAAACTGTTCGATCAATTACTTCGAGAGGCACTCAGAAAGAACATACCAGTAACGATCATAATTTTGATTTGATATATCTTATTTAATTACACGTAAACAATCATTTATGTTCTACATAGGAATTGGATGAATCAATAGTCTTTGCGGAGCCTATCATTTACTGTCATTTTGCTGATGGAATTGGAGAACCAAAATATATGCCAATTAGAGAATGGCCCCAATTGATAAAATTATTAGACGATGCATTAACCAATTATAACGAACTGGTTAGATTATTGATAAAATTTAATTTTTTAGTGATAAAAAACCTTCGTCTTTTCTAATTAGGTTTCTGCCATGAATCTTGTTATGTTCGATGATGCCATGTACGACGTGTGTCGGATAAATAGAATCTTAGAAGCACCGAGAGGCAATGCACTTCTCGTAGGCGTTGGTGGAAGTGGAAAACAATCGTTGTCCCGTTTAGCATCATTTATATCATCGTTAGAAGTAACATAATTAATTCTAAAAATATTATGATCAATAACAATTACGAAGAGTGCTAATGACTCGGTATCATGCTTTTATATAGGTTTTCCAGGTTCAACTCAAAAAAGGTTATGCACTTAATGATCTTAGGGCAGACCTGGCTCAACTGTACCTTAAAGCCGGTCTCAAAAATATTGGGATCACTTTCCTAATGACAGATTCTCAAGTTGCACAGGAAAAGTTCCTGGTTGTAGTTAATGATATGTTAGCATCTGGTGAGATTTCTGAATTGTTTACTGACGACGAGATGGACAACGTTATTAATGGGATTAGAAATGAGGTCAGCTGGTTTCACTTGTATTAATATATCCCTTTTAAAGCTATTTGCAGCTAAAAATAAGTTAATAGAGATCATCATGTTCAATCATCAAAATACGAGACAATTTTGTTGTGGTCATGAATTGTACTTCTCATTAGTTAGTCGTGACTATCTAAGCACAAAAGCGTGATGTGTATATGTGTGTCTTGATTATTTTATTAGTCTTATAATTGTCTCATACCTGTGGAATTTTATCGGCAGGTTAAACAAGCTGGAATTATTGATACGAAAGAGAATTGTTGGAAATTCTTCATTGATCGCGTGAGGAAGCAACTGAAATGCATATTGTGTTTCTCGCCAGTTGGTGCAACCTTAAGAAAAAGGGCTAGACAATTTCCAGCTTTGGTAAACTGCACTTCAATTAATTGGTTTCAAGATTGGCCGCAAAAAGCACTGGAATCAGTATCAACTAGATTTCTCGAAGTGGGTACCAAATTGAATCCGAAAATTTCATGAATTGCATAATGTATTTATAACTTTCTAGGAACTTGAGGAACTACCGACTGAGCTTCGAACATCAGTTTCCCTCTTCATGTCTTTTGTGCACATGAGCGTGAACGAAGCTTCGAAAATCTATTTGCAAAATGAAAAGAGATATAATTACACTACACCTAAGTCATTTTTGGAACAAATTGCCTTGTATTCTAAGCTTTTGGCCGAAAAGACATATGATTTGAAAGCAATGATTATTAGATTAGCAAATGGTCTGACTAAACTAGCCAGTTGTGCTGGGCAGGTACCAGATATAAACCTGAATCAAAGTTTTCAACTATGTTCACTGTTCATTGTCATTTAGGTGGACGAATTGAAAGCCGTTCTAGCTGTTCAAGAAGTAGACCTCAAACGAAAGAATGAAATCGCTGATAAGATCCTAGCTGAAGTCCGAGCTGAGAATACGAAAGCCGAAGTAGAGAAGTCCATAGGTGCGTAATTAAAAAAATACAGGGCTAATTCAATTTTTTAACATTTGTATAGTGTAATGAGAAATATTTAATCTTTTAGCATCCGAGGAGGAAGCCAAAGTGGCTGAAATTAAAGAGAGGGTCTCGGAGAGACAAAAAAGATGCGACGAAGACTTGGCGAGAGCAGAACCAGCGGTTAGACAAGCAGAAGCTGCTTTGGATACCTTGAATAAAGTAACGTACATCATTAGGAATGATTAATGAGCAATGAGGAATATTGTTTTCGTTATGACTTGAATGTACTTTTTAATTATTTTTTAGAACAATCTAACTGAATTGAAATCATTTGGTACGCCACCTGATGCAGTAGCGAACGTAGCCCAGGCAGTTTTGGTGTTATTTTCACCGAAAGGAAAAGTACCACGTGATCGTAGTTGGAAAGCTTGTAAAGTAATGATGGGAGCCGTAGATACGTTTCTATCACAATTGCGAAATTACGACAAAGAGAATATCCATCCTGACGTTGTGAAGGCTATTCAACCTTATATTAACGACAAAGGTTTGTTCTCTTGAGTGCTGCATGTTCATCAACGGCCAAGGTTTGAAATTCTATTTTTACCTTTACAACAGATTTTGAACCTGATTTCATCTATTCCAAGTCACAAGCTGCAGCTGGTCTCTGCAGCTGGGTCAAGAATATCATGGTCTTTCATTATATAAATGAGAATGTAAAGCCTCTAAGAGCTGCTTTAGCACAAGCCAATGCTGAACTCAAAGCTGCAATGGACAAATTGAATGCACTGCGAGCTCGTTTGGCTGTAAGAATATTCATTATATTAATATTTCCTTACCATATAGGATATCAATGATCTTTTTGAGTCATGTAAAAAAAGAGTATCCTTAGTTGGCCTTATTTGATTTCGTAGGAACTGCAAAAAATGCTTGACATTTTGGGTGAGAAAATGAATGTGGCTTTAGCAGAGAAACAAAAATGCCAGGACGAAGCTGATAATACTGCCATGATAATCGACTTGGCTAATAGATTAGTGAATGGTCTTGCTTCAGAGAAAATACGTTGGGCAGAAACTGTACAAGTGTAGGTAGAACTGATAGGATCTCTGCAATTTAATCTAATACGGATGATCTAAGGTTATTAATAAATTTATTATTCCGGGCGAGCAGGTTACAGAATTCAGGTGTAACTATACCGGGTGATGTACTTCTTGTAACTGCCTTTATATCATATGTGGGATGCTTTACGAGAAAATACAGAATGGATTTGATTAATTTGCATTGGTTACCATTTTTGGCAAGTTTGCAAGTTCCCATACCGCAAACACCTAATTTGGATCCACTATCGTTGTTGACTGACGATGCACAGATTGCTCAATGGAACAACGAAGGCAACATATTAATAATGTTCAGATTTATTTGACGATTGAGTTATTTTTAATTGTTTAACGAATAATTAGGACTACCAACCGATAGAATGTCATCCGAGAATGCCACGATTCTAACTAATTCTGCAAGATGTCCACTTATGATTGATCCACAGCTTCAGGGTCTAAAATGGATCAAAAACAAATACGGGGACGAATTAAAAATTCTCAGACTCACCCAAAGAAATTATTTGGATATGATTGAATTCGCCATATCAAATGGCCAAGTGGTATTATTAGAAAATATTATGGAATCGGTTGATGCTGTTTTGGATCCCATTCTTGGAAGAGTTTTAGTAAAGAAAGGCAGGCAAGTTAAATCTGGAAATACTCCAAATATCCATATATCTCATATTCTGATTAAAAGCATTATCGACCCAGAGCCATCAAAATTGGAGACAAGGAAATTGATTATAATCCCCAGTTCCGGTTGATCCTACAAACAAAATTAGCAAATCCTCATTACAAACCAGAAATGCAGGCTCAGACTACATTGATAAACTTCACCGTTACTAAAGATGGTTTAGAAGAGCAGCTACTCGGCGAAGTAGTAAAAGCTGAGCGTCCCGACTTGGAATCCACTAAAGCAGAATTGACTAAGCAACAAAATACTTTTAAGATAACGTTAAAGACACTTGAGGATGATCTGCTTCACAGGTATTAATAATTAAGAAAAGTTAATAATAATAAGAATAATCTGAAGAATATGAATATATGCGAATACTTTCCATACATTAAGGTTGTCCTCTGCTGGCCCAAATATTTTAAGTGACGTGGCTTTGGTGGTAAACTTAGAAACAACCAAGAAAACAGCAGCTGAAATTGAGATAAAAGTAGCTGAAGCTAAAGTGACATCAGTTAAGATAGACGAGGCCAGAGAATGGTATAGGCCAGCAGCATCCAGAGCCAGTATCTTGTATTTCATCTTGAATGACCTCAACAAGATAAATATGTTGTACCAATTTTCATTGAAGGCATTCAGTGTGGTTTTTCAAAATGCCATAAAATTTGCCGAATATTCAGATAACTTATCTAAGCGCGTATTACTATTAATAGACAGTATAACTTATATGGTCTTCCTGTACACTAGTAGGGGTCTCTTTGAAAGTGATAAGCTGATATTTCTTTGCCAAATGATAGTACAGGTGGGTTAAAAAGGAATCACAATATTTCATATACATACTTCATGGTATATTAAATGACAATTATCTTATTAGATACTGCTTCAAACTAAAGAAATATCTGAACCTGAACTGGATTTCTTGTTGAGATTTCCGTACACACCGAATCTGACAAGTCCTGTGGAGTTTCTTAATAATACTAGCTGGGGTGGTATTAAGTTTCTCAGTGGCATGGAAGACTTCAGGAATCTTGATCGTGATATAGAGGGCGCTGCTAAAAGATGGAAGAAATTTGTAGAATCGGAAACGCCAGAACGCGAGAAATTTCCACAGGAATGGAAAAATAAAAGTGCACTTCAAAGACTCTGCATGATGCGTTGTCTACGATTGGACCGAATGACTTATGCAGTGCGGTAAATTAATGAAAATATTATCGATTCACGAAAGCCGTTTTCTAACAGACAATTCTTTAATAATCTATAATTAATATTAGATGCTTTGTGGAAGAAAAGCTGGGTCCAAAATTCATCGAATCTAGATCACCCCCATTTGAAAAATCTTACGAGGAGACCAGTGCAATAACACCTGTCTTTTTTATATTATCACCTGGAGTAGATCCTCTTAAGGTAGACATCAAAACAATATTTGAATTTAAATAATGTTGGAATTACTAGTAATAGTTCCACTGTATTTAGGATGTTGAAAAGCTGGGTAAACGTCTAGGCTTCACGTTCGACGGTCGAAACTTTCACAATGTGTCGCTTGGTCAAGGACAGGAACCAGTTGCTGAAGAAGCTATGGATTTGGCAGCTGCCAATGGTCATTGGGTGATACTTCAGAACGTGCATTTGGTAAAAAATTGGTTACCAAATTTAGAAAAGAAAATGGAGCAACTGTCAGACGATCCTCATCCAAATTATCGTCTATACATCAGCGCCGAACCTAATGCAGATCCTCATGAATCTATAGTACCTCAAGTGAGTTAAAAATACTAAATATTCTGCATAAGATGTAAGTAATCATTTTCAATAGACGTTTCAGTAAATAAAGGATCAAAAATTGTTCTAGGGTATATTGGAATCTGCGATAAAAATTACAAACGAACCACCGACAGGGATGCACGCTAATATTCACAAAGCTTTAGATAATTTCAACCAAGAAACTTTGGACTCTTGTACAAAAGAGTCAGAGTTCAAGGCAATACTTTTTGCACTTTGTTATTATCATGCAGTTGTCGCTGAACGCAGAAAATTTGGTCCTCAAGGATGGAATAGGGTAATGGACTGGTCAATTGAGTTAAAGAGATTAAAATTGAATTTCTTCTTTCTTTTCTTTTTATTTTAAAGTCTTATCCCTTCAATGTGGGAGATTTGACCATCAGCGTGTCGGTGCTACTTAATTATTTAGAAAATAATACTAAAGTACCCTGGGAAGATTTGCGATATTTGTTTGGCGAGATTATGTATGGTGGACATATTACTGACGATTGGGACAGAAGATTATGCAGGACTTATCTGTTGGAGTATCTTCAGCCTGAACTAGTAGATGGAGATTTGTTCTTAGCTCCTGGATTTTTAGCACCGCCGAACAGTGACTATCCAAGTTATCATCAATACCTGGATGATTTTCTACCACCCGAAAGTCCAATTCTCTATGGACTTCATTCAAACGCTGAAATAGGTGGGTACAGTTGTCGTAGATCTAATCAATATTGTCATGAACATATATGTTTAAAATGAAAATGAATATTCATAAATTCCAGGTTTCCTAACTGTCACTTCTGAGAATCTATTTAAAACTGTTTTGGAAATGCAACCAAGAGATACTGGCGAATCAACTGGAGCTGGCATGTCCCGCGAAGAAAAAGTTAGGGGTTTGATTGAGGATCTGCTAGACAAACTTCCTGAAGAGTTTAATATTGCTGAACTCATGAGCAAAGTAATTATATGAAGTAATATTGATATTATGTTTCATATTGATATTCTTCTAGGTAGAGGACAGAACGCCATTTATCATTGTAGCCTTTCAAGAGTGCGAAAGAATGAATATACTCTGCGGGGAGCTCAAGAGGTCGCTTCGCGAATTAGAACTTGGTTTAAAAGTTAGAAAAATAGTTATTTCGTATTTTGTAATATGTATATATTTTAACAAATTACTCTGTTTAATATTTTACAATATTTAGGGTGAATTGACAATTAATGCTGACATGGAAGATTTGCAAAATTTTTTATACATGGACTCAGTTCCACCATCTTGGACAAAAAGGGCATACCCGTCTAGTCTTGGATTAACAAATTGGTTTGCTGATATGATGAACAGAGTGGCTGAGTTATCCAATTGGACAGCTGACTTTAATGTATGGCATTTGATACCTAATCTCTTATCAAGATTATATCATTGATTTTTAATTATGCATACGAATTGGATTTTACAGTTACCATCATCAGTCTGGCTAGCAGGATTTTTTAATCCTCAGTCATTTCTAACTGCCATAATGCAACAGACAGCAAGGAAAAACGAGTGGCCCTTAGATAAGATGTGTTTACATTGTGACGTTACTAAGAAACAAAAGGAAGAATTTACGTAAGATTTTCGATCGTTTTTGGTTCATTAACTTTTAATCGATGTCATGATTTCATGCGTAACCTTATGTATTTTAGAGCACCTCCAAGGGAAGGTGCGTATGTCAATAGTCTTTATATGGAAGGAGCCAGGTGGGATATGGCACTGGGAGCAATTGCTGAATCCAAACTGAAGGAATTATTTCCGCAAATGCCGGTCATTTATATTAAGGCTATTACACAGGATAAACAGGAACTGAAAAATGTGTATGAGTGTCCCGTTTATAAAACGAGGGGTCGCGGACCAACTTATGTTTGGACATTTAATCTTAAGAGCAGAGACAAGCCTACCAAGTGGACCTTAGCTGGGGTTGCTATTCTGCTTCAGATATAATGATTAAAATATTCCACATGTTTTAGATATACAAATAAGATTGTATGACGAATAATGAAATTAATAATAAAAGATGAACAAAGAATAAGTAAAAATGTACAAGCGAACATAGGCATAAATCGAATGTATCGATTATAAATTAAAAATAAAAGACTAACCACCTCATTGGATCAGTCAAAGTGTAGTAGCACCATCGATAAAATGATTTATTTCCAAGTCATTTATGTTTGTTGGATCATCATTTACTCCACTGGTGTTTCATCGTTAGATAAACGTCAGTTTATATCGCAAACAGCTTCTTCAAATTTACTTCGTTATAAAAACTTAGAGGAAGACATGCATGATCAAGGCATTTGGGAATCAGCTGCAAGAAGAAGAATCAATGACAACTCTTGCAAAAATTTGGGAAAGCTGTTGTATAATAATATTGCAAATCGCTACAAATGTGTTTGTGAGCCAGGATACGAGGGTGCTAACTGTCAATTGAGGAGTCATATTTGCAAAGAAGAGAACACAACCTGTCTGAAGTACAACAAGGATTTTGATGAATGCGTACCAATTCAAGGAAATGGTTTTGCCTGTTATTATAAAAATGATCGAGAACATTGGTGCAATTTCGAAAATAAAAATAGCTGTCCTCCTGGTTGGACGTGTCTAGATAATTTAATTGGTCTGAGAAGAGGGTACAGATGTCTGCCTCCAGGTCAGTTGAAGTCATTAACGATATCAGAGATGCTAAATGATCTATGGATTCCGCAATGTCAAAATGGTGGTCGCTTGAATGATTCCGGTATTTGTGTCTGTTTAGAAAGTTTCATGGGTATGTACTGTTAGTTATTATAGTAAATATTTGTTTGCAAGAAATCATTATAATCATCAGGTCCTCGTTGTGAATTGATCGATCACTGTAAAAGCAACCCTTGTTCGGACGGAAGTACTTGCCAGTCATTTCCCGGTGGTTACGTATGTACTTGTCCCGATCATCGTACAGGAATCGATTGCAAAATCATTAAAAGGCGAATTATATCTATTATGAAAGACGTTCGACTGTTTCATCATTCTGAACAGTATATTTTAATTCCATCAACTTTCTTGTATTTGGTTCGCAATCCTGGATTTTCGCCAAAAATTTCCATTGATTTTTCGGACAGTAAGTGATCATTTTCTGGAATCATTAAATTTTCTATCATTAATGCAGGTTATTAATAAGGCAATATTACTTTTAATACGTAGGACAAGTAATAGAAATGACTCAACAGGATTTTTACAGTATTGAGAACATCAATGATCATTTAATAAATCTAAAATTCCAACCAATTGAAAACAATGACTTAGTTGCATATGCAATCAATTTCACTCATACCTACAGTAATGAAGGAATTTATAATATGTCATTCAGGGCCTGGAACAATAATTTACTCATCTTCAATTCAGTATTACCTATTCGTGTATCCGATCCAGCCAATTGCACCTTTCAATTAAATTTGAAAAACTCTGTTCAGACTCCTGACAAAGCTATACTTTATCATCGTAGAGACACTATCGATATTTATGCTTCGACGAGAGTATCTTGTCCTGAAACTAGTCTTAATTATCATTGGGAATTATTTTTCGTTCCAAGTATTTTCTCAGCACCTGCAACGGAATTCAAAAGGTATATACATGGAAGCGATAGCTTAAAGAATTATTTTAACCAATCCAATTGCTATCTAGGACTCCACAGAATATTAGTGTTCACAATGCAGAATATCATGTTCCGCCATATACGTTAACTCAAGGAAATTACGTCCTCGTTTTGTCAGTAAACATGGTACAACCTTTAAGTGGAGGATTAATTAATGCTACTACCTGGTTTCAAATTGTTAAGGACAAAATAGTTGCCCACATATCAGGAGGTAATGATTATTTAATCTATGAGAGCGGTTACCTATTCTGATGGTCTTTCCTGTACTCTTAGGTAGTTTCTGGAATGTTCATGAAACCGAACCTTTTGAGATCAGCGCTTTCGAATCCTATCACCCTGATTTACCTAGGGAGACCCAATTGAATTTTTCTTGGTTTTGTTCAGTAAAAAAGGCCGAGCATATTGCAACAGATTTTTGTGGCATAAATGACTTCAAGATGATATCAACGAAACCGGTTTTACATGTTCAGGATCATCTACTTAAACTTGGGATCATTTATGATTTCATGGTTAAAGTGGAATCGGATACCGCTGAAAGTTCAATGCAGAATATAAAGATTCAAGTAAGGAATTTACTGACCGGTTAATCACGTTCATGTTCAGTGTTAAGAAACTTATTGTGAACCTAAAATTACAGGTGGTCCCACAAGATGTTGAACTAATTCGCATAAATTGCATTGAAAACTGCAAGGGAAACATGGTGGCAATTGGTCGTCCATTAATTTTGCAAGCATTGCCTAAAATAAAATCTAAGAATGTTGAACTGAAATGGGATTGCATACGTGACGATCATCCCAATCTATCAATTTTAAGAACTGAAGATTTTGTAGTGGACGATGACATGTTCATCGTAAAGGCTAGAGTCTTCCGGGAAAATCATCGTTACAAAGTAAAAATATGAAATTTCAATAGTTTCAAAGATTCTACTAGAGAAATAATTCTATACCAGATCACGGTCACTGCAAGGCATATAAATGACACCAAAAAGGATGGAATTGCAACTTTGAGTTTTCTAACAGTTCCGAAATTCGTAGCTGGAATTTGTACAATCTTTCCAGAACAGGGATTCGCTCTTTTTACACAGTTTGCTGTAACGTGTAACTATTTTTTATCAAAAAATGCACCAATTATCTATGAAGCTTTTCAATACATGTTACCAAGCCAGGAACCATTGTTGATTAGTTTTAATGTAAGATGTTAAGAAATACTAATGATCACGATGATAACTTTGTAATTATGTCAATAATGTTTTTCTAAGGTTTTTCCAGAATTTTCGAATATTACCTTAGCAACTGGTTTGCCAGAAATGGAATACATTACTAGAGTTGTTGTTTATGCTACTGATAGCACTGGTTTAATGGAATCGTATGTAATTAACGTAACTGTATATCCTACAGCAGCTTATTTAGGAGTAATTAGTGAGATAAAACTCATTAAAACTTTGATAACCTCTATGACTTCTATGACGGCTAGGCATATCGTCGAGGCAGATGTTCATGCTGTGATAAACGTAAATATTATATCTTTTTCGTATAACATGATTTTGAGTCCTTAATTATTTTATCATTAATTATGGCTCTCAATAGAATGCATGGACGATTCTACGTGCCATCAGCACGATGGTCCAAAGATCGTTGAACGATGATGACGAAATCTTTATTAATCATCACAAATACGTTTTGGTTCGTTTATTTTTTATTTTTAGATTCGTCCGTTTGAAACATATTTTCACAGTTGTCTTTTTTTGAAAATATTTATGTTTTTTGTCTTTATACAGGTGGAATATCTTTCTCGTTGTAAATACTTCAATTCAATTTCGATGAAGTATGCAATATCGGCACTGAAATTATTGATCGAAATACAAAAAACGCACAATCATCAGCGAAATAATGATAAAGTTCAATTGATTTTTAATCGGATTTTGAATGATCCACTACTTCATAACGTATCCAGAACCGATTTGATCGATATTGGTGTCAGTATTCTTAGCACGTCACATTCACTGATCGAGAAATCACTTGATGATGATTCAATCTGGAGTCATCAATCATGTATAGATAATCTAAAAAAATATTCAAATTTACTAAGTCATTCAATCGTACCTCACGAAAGTATCGAGGTGACAAATTTTGATGAGAATCTATCGCTCCTATTGCGTAGAAGTTCTCCAGACATGTGGTGGATCGGACGAAATCATCAAATCATTGCAAACGTCTCGGTATCTGATAGATTCCAATGGCTCAATGAATTTTTGGATCTGGAGGCAATCATTTTTGTTGCTGATCCTTCTCGACGAACACTAGACAAATTAGAAGAAACTAAACTCCCAGTGGTAGGCTTGACGTTTATACAAGAAAATCATGTACCGTGTGCTACAAAATTAAACGTATTTACTAGGCAATCATTAATACTTACACATCCATCAAAGACAATAGGATTTCGGCCAAAGGTGCAATTGCCAATGCTAATTTTAAATTTTCCCTGGAGTCAAAAAATCATCAAACGATAAAACGTAACATCTTCTACCACTACAATTACGGTTACTAAAAACAGTAGCTACTATTTATAAAAATGACGATTTTTATTTTGATAATTGTGCCAAATAGGTTCCGTACGTGTGAAGCCATCGTGGGATTACACTAATGATGATATATCACTAACGAGATTAGAAGTACGACCAAGCGGCAGATTAGTGATAATATTTGATGATCAAAATGATAACGTGATACTTCGCGTTATTGTCAGAAAATCGTATGCACCTGTCATGAAGGATTTTTTTGAATCTGAGACCATACCCAGATATCGGGAACTGAATTTGACGACAATGAAAAAGTGGACTATATATAAAGATATCGATGATGATGACAACAATGACGAAGAAGAAGATGCTGACAATGATAGGAATGAATCAGTATTCTTTTACATTGGAGTTTTACCTCATCAAGTAATCGAATGGACATTAATGTTGCTTCTAGGAAAATGAAACGTTTGAATTATGTTCACTACGCGTAGGTCACAGTGAGGTCACTCATGCCCAATTTAGATCCATCGATTCCTGATGATTTTCTTGAGGAAAAATTATCAAGCGTACAACGTTATCGTAGAAACATTTCATACGTTTTTCGTGTATTCACGGTACATTGTTTGCGCTGGAACGAAACGACGAGAAAATGGTTACCACACTGCAAAATCATGGATGACGTTACTGACAGTTCAATGACCTGCCATTGTCAAGGATTAAGTACAATCACAGCGACTCACAGAAAAGTCATTAACACGACTTATTCGCATGGTGAAATTTCTATGTTTCTACAATTCGTCGAGAATGAAATCATCACATGGTACATTACGTACAATGTTCGGATTTTAAGATGATGTCAAGTAGTTAGAAAAGTGGATTACTTTTTTAAATGATTTTCAGCTTCATAGCATATTTGCTATTGTGCTTTTTTGTATTGTACCTTTGGGCTAGTAAATGGGATCATTGGGATAAGAATCAGAGAAAAGTTATCATGCTACCGGATAATGATGCGTCTCATACATACTCATACATACTAAAATTATATACTGGAAAGAATGAAGATGCCGCTACGAGTTCGAAAGTACATTAGTACTTTATGATGAAGAATCATCAATGTCCTTTTTTCTTCTGCTCATTTTGATCATAAAAGGTTGCAGTTATGCTGGAAGGTTCACTTGGTAATAGCAATGTCCATGTGCTGGAATCATTAGCAAGACCAGTGACGACGTGTGGTGGCAGGGATCATTTTGTCATAAAAACGAAATCGTCATTAGGCGACGTTTATCGTTTGAATATATGGCATAATCATTGGGGTCCCAGACCTATATGGTGATTTTTAATTAGACGAAATAAAATTTTTTAAATTATCAACAATGACTTTTTTATATTTCAGGTACGTCGATAAAATCATTATCCACGATGCACAAACCCACGTCGTTAGTTTTTTTTGGATAAAATCGTGGCTGTCTCCACTTCATGGTGACGGTATAAATAATTTTTGTTTATTACTGCATGCAGTTATGTTAACTATAAATCATCAATGTCGAGTAACTCATGATTTTTAATTATACAGGGTCCATAGGATTTACCTGTTACAGACTGATGAATTTTGAAAATTTTCCTTGGCGTATGCGTTACTCAAATGCCATGCATGGAATTACGTGTGCTGGTCATCATATGCTGTTCGGAATGTTTACGAGGTAAATGAATAATCCGTAAAATTCAATGGAAAAAAATAGTATCATTTCAATTAGTATTAAGTGATACAATTAATTAATTGACATTTTAATAATTCATTAGGCATGCCGTTCGATATAATTCACGACGAAAACGAGTGATATCGACTGTAACATATTGTTTAATCATTACGGCGTGCATAACTGAGTTTTATCCAAAACTAAAAAATGACAACATTGAATTGGATTCTACGAGCGAATTAAAATTCGAGAGTGTTGAAATTATTATCAGTATTTTAGCCTCATTAATTTCATTTCCGGTAGGCTGTGCCATACTTTGGATTTTTCGAAATATAGCACCCGCACAATCCTATGCCAGTACTTTTTCGTCTAGGTAATCGATAATTACAACAGAAGTTACTTATAAAATATTTGGGAATAAATTCTTCATGACATTCATAGATACGTACAAGAAATAGTAATACCAAAGCCAATTAAATTAGATGATCTGGAGAGGAATGATCTAATTGGTCAGTTCAGTAGCAAGCAACAATTACTGGTGAATAGAATGTATATGAGTATCCATAACCCTGTAATTCAAAATCACGTTCTACCCTTGAATCATATGGATGATACCGAATCCAAAAAAATATACGAAAAGGTACGTGATTAAATTTCTAATGATTTTTGTAGTTGTATCTTTAACTGATGAATTCACCTCAGAAAAAGAAAAATTAGTTTGACAGCAAACTATTAGCTAATAATTCTTACTATCTGCATCAGATGATCTCAAAGACGCGACCTATACATGGAATTCAAAGATTGCGATTGGCTTACATATTCCCTCATGCATTTCTCTATCCAGTATGCGCCTTATATTTAATGATTTCAATAACCTCGTTATATTTCACACTGACTCGAGGATCATGGTATTCATGGAACACAGCACGGCACTATCTCATCTCATGTTGGATAGCATTTCTATTTAGTTTTCTAATTTTGGAGTCACTGAAGGTAAAGTTACTAAAAGTTACTTATTAACGATTAAAATAAATAATAATCAATAGGTCAGGATACTTGCATTATGGCAAATATCAAGAGACAATCATCTATATGTGTTCGAGGACAGAAGCCACATAGTGATTTACGTAAATCGCGAATTAATCGCGATGATGCAAAATAGACAAAAAAATCTCTCTGCAATTAGATTATCGTCAATTTACAAGCCAATACCTCGAGAGAGAGTCGATGATCTGAAACGTGGATTTATTAAAAGTTTTATTGCAAAAGTATGGCGCAATTAATGATTTCAGAGTGTTTAAGATATATTTGTAAATTTTGTGTATTTTAGGTTTTCCAGACTGAAGTAATAGCTACCATAGTATTTTTGATATGTCTGATTATCATCCAAGCAAATGTTTATAATCGCAGGAGTTATTATCATTATAGGAATCTTGACTTACTCATAAATGGTCATTCCAGTCATAATCAAATATCATTGGTTAAAGTAAACTATATGGAAGATTTTATTTCTTACCTAGAAACGACTGCCTTACAAAGTATTTATCATGAAAATGATGCTTCCGGTGGAATTGTTTTTACTAATGATGACGTTAATCATCTTGTTGGCAGCTCCAGAATTAGACAGGTATGTACATCTGGATTAGTTTTGACAAATAATTTTTGTTATTGATTCGTAACATCTATTTTCTGACAGATTAGAATACATCCAGAATCGTGTTTAAAAGATTCGCTTAAAGATTTGCACGCGGATTGCAAATATGCGAATATTCACCATGATATGGATAAAAGAAACTTCTCTGAATCATGGAAAGGGGAGATCAGTAAACCTGGATCCTCGGCTCGTGAACAAATTTGGTCTTATCAGGATATAATTAGTGATGAATATTTTGTGATAGGTAAAAATGAGTTATTGCAAAGTCTTAAAAGTAATTCGCATTATGTCCTAAATTAAATAATTATTATAAAATAGGTAATGAATCCAGCTATCCAAGAGGTGGTTATATGGTGTTATTGGGACGCGATAAAAGTACAGCTTTAGCCGAATTTAATTATCTCAAAGAATCAAATTGGATCGATAAGTTCACCAGAGCAGTTATCTTTGAGACTTCCCTTTTTAACCCAAACACCAAAGTAGCAAGTACCATTAAGATTCTGGGTGAAAAGTGCTATAATGGTGGTTTTGTAGCTAAGCAAAATATTTATTTTGCAAAGGTGCGAGTTTAGGGAAATAAATTATAAACATACTTAAAATCGCACAAAGAAAGAATTTAAATGAATTTACGATACTACTATTCTGATTAATTTTATTTAGGTGAGATCAATCAACGATGAGAAGGAAGTGATCCTGATTTTAATGATGATCATACTTTTTCTATCAATGTTCCTTTATGTACAAAAAAAACAAACGGAGTACGCTCAATCATCATGGAGACACACTTCCCAAATATGCAATTTATTGTGGATATTATTTATTATTACTGGCGTTGTCGTCATCTTAACATACATTTTTCGTATGAGTAAAGTCAGTTATCGAAATTATTTCTGCTATGATTATAATTGCAATTATAGTTGTAACAATCGATTAATTCATATTGATTAAAACTCCATGATTTAGGTAATTGAATCAATAGAGAAACTAAAAAATTCTCATATCAACAGTTACGTAACATTTGATGATATTGTATGGGCCGAAAGTGTATTCCTAACTATCATCAGCATTTCTTTAATTGTGACAATTATAAAAATTGGTGAAATCATTACTACGAAGTAAGTACCAAATTTTGGATCTTAATTTTGAAAGGGCTGACAATGAAAAATTAGTGAGACATGTCGTTTTACTTGGTAATACTATTATTCATTTATTCTTAGATGGAGAATATTTTTACTTTGGAAAACAATCACTAGATCTTTAGGATTAATAATGGCAGCGACTTTAATTATTTTGATAACACTTATGAGCTTTGGATCATTGACATTTATCATATTTGGAACCCATGCATGGACTTATCATAACTTTCATTGGGCAACTACGTCTCTTTTCAAGATTATGCCAAATTCTATGGATTTGACATATTTACCTGCTTGGAACACATGGACATCATTGCATTTAACGATGCCGATAATTAGTGGAATAATTACACTTGCATTATTAATTCTTCGATATCTTATATTTTCAATCATTTTAACAAGCTACGATGCTCTACGTTTTCAAACTGGAATTGAAAAGGATGTTCGTGGTTTTTTGAAAGATCGTACCATTAAACGTTACTTTGAAACTGAAAGCTCAAAGTCTGATCTAAGGGTATGATTATATAATATCAACTATAATAATATTATATTCTTATATTCAGTGAATTTCTATTTCTTAGACGTTTGAAAAATCAAATTTGGATTCACAACGATATCAAATTTTTCTTCGACTTTTAAAAAATGCTGTTAATATACAAGATAATGAAGCCAGACATCAAGCCATGGGAAATTTACTATTATATAATTTAGTTAAAAAGGCTGAGTTAAACAATTTTAAATCATCGGAAACTGAAATGACAAATCAGATGAAAAATGATTTCTTAATGATTAACTCGCTTAGAGCTGCTTTACGTATGCAAAGATTCTAGAATGTTCAAGATAAATATAATAATAAAATTATCATATCACGAAAAAACCTAATTTTTCAAATGTTGAAATATTTGCAATGAACAAGTTATTGGAAATAAAAACTTAAAATAATTCGTTAATAGTAAATTATGATAAAAGTACATGAAAGACATGATTTTTTTAGAATTTTGATTCCGTGAGGATCACATACGCGCATGCGTCTCGTATACTATTTTTTTTAACTCAGTGTGCGAAATTCGATTTCTCATGCCTGTTTTTTGAACTGAATGTGCCATGTGGGTTATGACTATATCGCTACGATACCGTTTGTTTATCATAAGCAGCTGTTTGTTTCGCGATAACGTTTTGTTTATCATAAACAGCGACCTGAACTCACAATCAGTTCGCGAAATTCGATATCTCATGTCTGTTTTTTTAACTGAGTGTCCGATGTGGGTTTTAACTATATCGCTACGATACCGTTTGTTTATCATAAGCAGCTGTTTGTTTCGCGATACCGTTTTATTTATCATAAACAGCGAGCTGAACTCACAATCAGTGTGCGAAATGAATTATTTCGCACACTGCGCCTCCAAATGAGTGAATCGGGCACTTCGTACACTGCCAACGGGCATAAGAAATCGAATTATGCAGACTGAGTTAACAAAACTCTTTTATTTTTTCCATTTGTCACAAATGGCAATTGAAACAGTACTGTCAATATTTTTATTGGAATTCATCATTATGTCATTATGAATTGAATGAAAAGTAACAAATCATTATAAATAATTAAGTTATTAAACGTCGTTATTATTGCTGACAAAAATTAAAAGCATGAATCGTACGGAAAATTCATTATGTTACGAGCTTTCGACATTTGCCGAGGTTATGATAAAGTCTAAAACGACGTTTAATTACTTACAAGAAGAAACCAATGCCATGTTAGATTTGTTTCCGGAATTGAATATAATTTTGAAAAATCCCCGGTGTGACGAGGATAAGCTGAATCTTGAAAAGCACAAGAGAATAATAAAAAGGGAGAAAAATGCAGATTCACGAGCGACAAATAGTTCAGAACTGCAACAGAAAATTATGTTTACCCAAGAATTTCCTAATCGATTGGATGAAATTGAAAATTCAGCACGCGTATGTATATTGATACGGTATTGATACCTTTGATTGATTTGATCAATTACAAATAATTATATCCTTTTAATCTCGCAGACTTCCTGGCTCTTGACGTTCATGTTCTCCAGCAATTATTTGAGTATTCCACAACCACCATTGCGATGCGATTGGTACACGCCGCGTAAGAGATCAATTCCACGTATCGATGTGAAATTTTAAAGAATTGCACAAACAACTTGCCAATTCCATAAGTTATGCAATAAGTATCACGAGTACAAAAGAAACTCGACGGAATTCAAAAAGTAAGAGAAACTCCGAAAAAGCAATTACTATTATCATATTTTTTCAATACCATCACTATCATGTAAATGCTTTCGTAATTAACTTTCGGGTAATTAACGCGACAGTTAAATAACATATAGATACGTTAAGAGATATTTTTAATCTGTTTTATTTGTAGACAGACGTTAATCATCATATTTTGGGAGTCGCATAAATGTGCACACACGAACATAACTACTAGAGCCTGATCTTCATGCTGCAAATTATCAGAAATATTAAAATTAAAACATTTACTGCTCCCAGTGGAATTCCACATGCCTGGAAACAATAGCCAAATTTTTTACACGATTCCTTGTTATAAGACTATATTCCTTGTTGTCTCTAAGTACATTTTTGCAAAAATAAAAATTTGCTGATCATATATTTTGTCACTATTATGGCTCCGGATGTCATTGTGGTTTTTTTAATGAGACTTTTTAGCGATAATGCATTCGTTTCATAATTTACTTAGCAACCGATATTCTGCCTGATAACTAGAGACAAAGGTCATAACTATTAATAATTGTTTACGTGTTAAAATATTACTCTGTTCCAATTATTTTAACGTTTATAAAACTGATTACGAACCGGGTTATCGTAATTAATAAAAATGTAGTATATATGAAGTATATACCTCTACATGTATTAATAGAATAAGAGTTTTGAGTGTCAAATTATGACATTCTTTTAAGGATTACTTTTATACGAAAATTAAGTTTGAAAGTTTGAAGTGAAATTATTTATTATTTCATTGCAAACTCACTATATAATGACTAATCAAAGGAAAAGTAATGGCATCTGGAGAATGAGCAAAGTTCACGAAAATATCTCAACTCTAACCCATTACACATGTGTTTGAGAAACACATGCGATTCCATGATTGTTTCGTTTTTTTCCGCGACAAATTTTCTTCTAAAGTATGTAATTAAAGGAAAAATGATCTTTTTCTCTTCATTTTATTTTATAAATCGAATTACTTAACTCTGAAATTTCGATTTCACTATAATTAAGTTAGTATGACAGAGTTAGGCTGAAGTCAAATCAATAGTCATATATGTATAATTGGTAAATACCATAAACAAATAGAAAAACATATATCAAAATGTGAATTTAATACTAGCAAATAATAATTTTTCTCATAAATAAATCATAATGCTTACTGGACGAGCAAATCTGCACGCAATTTTTTCCCTATCGTTTATGGATGAGGAAAAAGAGAGTGCGAAACTAGGCAGCCCCTGCATGCCTTTTGTTTAACAATAATTTCTCAATAATTATACAGTAAATGATGTTGATATTTTTACAGTAATGTCTTAGATACCCAGCTTTCCGCAAACAGATTTTAACGCATAGGCTCAGTTGTTAACTTCTGCGAAAATCACGGACATCTTGCTAAATACAACAATTTTTTCTCCACCATCTCAATTTTGCCTAATAATTAATATCTCTTTAACTAGACGATAAAAAACTTAATAATCCAGCCAATAGACGCAAAGGATTGAGCTCTTTCGATTAGGCGTTAAAAAATGTAAAGTCAACTTTACAACATATCATTACCAGTAAAGTATTACTACCTTAAGGACTTATACCAGAGTATAATTGTCAAAAATTTGATTTATTAAATTTTCTTAAATCTTACAATGTTGAAAATATTGTGTTGCAATATTTATTGCGAAATTTTTAAAATTGTAAAAATTATATAGGCCTAAGGGAGGAGCGGCGGCATCATGCGGATCGGCAGGAATGAACACCTGCATGCGTTTCAGGTATATGGAGTGAAATTTCGTCAGCTAGTCCTTCGAAGTCTGTGTGTTGGACAGTGTATCCAAATTCAAGAAGCAGAATGGAAAAGCTAATATCAATAGCGGTTCGAAAGTAAAAAGACATAAGTAATCCTGATATCTCGAAAACAGTTCGAACGATTTTCATGAAAATTTGTGACAATATAGTTGAAAAGGTACTTTTAAAGGTATACTTTAAAAAGGTATACTTTTTGACGATCTCACTATTTTGAATCCATTTTTCAATAAAAGATGGGTCAAAAATTGACGTCCAAATTCAAATAGCCGCCATTTTTCCCAAAACTTTTTTCCTCTCGTCAATAAGAGCGTAATATATGATTCATTGAGAAAAATCATGGTTTCTTGTTTCCGATGAATTGCTAACGTTAAATCAGTGACACCGCAAAGGCCTTCCTCAAAAACGTAATTCATGCGAGCTTCGATAAACATTGTATAATAATAAATAAATTTCTTGAAAAAGTTACCAAATGTACCTCAATAAGCCCTCTTTCCAAAATATCATGACTGATTATAATACAATGCATAGTTACCGAGAAAAAAATTGCAAAGTAAGCCTACTTTTTCACCCATTAAGCCTTTTTCGATTCGTTTCGTTACAAATTTATATTGTAATTAATAAATCCGTGTCCGATAGAATGTGTGACCTATGCATTGATATAAAAAATATATGAAGCTTGAATCAGATGTTTTGCATTTAAAATACATAACGTGGATTGACCCGTGACATTTTCTCATACGTTAACGTAGAATCCGTATTCTCAAAATAAAGAAGTATGTTTATAATTACACGCTAACGCTTCATATAATTGTTCACGTATTTACAAATTTTAGCCAATGACCGCTCTGTAGTGTAGAATCACAGGTCACGAACGAATATTAATGATTGGAACAAGAACAGACTATAAAAGGAGCGAAAATATCAATAGCGGAACATCATTCTTCTCGGTGTCCTCTCAGTATCACCCAAATTTCTCGATGCGGTTCCTGAGTTAAAGAAGTCAAAAAGAAGTTAGCAAAGCAGCCAAAAAAGGACGGGGAAGTAAAATTTTTGGAGGAAAAGATTTTTTTCAAAAATGATAAAGGAATTTGTGGTCCTTTTGTTAGTCGCAGGCATCGCGACTAACGCAATGAGTGTGCACACAGCAAACAAGGACTTCCTCGTGAAACAGAAGAAACTCTACGACCTTTTTTATTTCAAAACCTTCGATAATGAGCTTTTAGAATTGGCTAAGAGCTACGATGTCGGCAAGAACATCGAATCCTACGAAAACAAGGTGAAGAACACTTCTTTTTATTTTTTATTAGACCTTTGCTTTATTATTTATCTCACTGCCAATATTTATGTCCATTTTCATATATTACAGACTGTTGTCACGGAATTTTTGAAACGTTTCCAATTCGGTATGCTGCCGAAAGGCAAGCTCTATTCCACTCAGTATACGAAGATGCGCGATGAGGTCACTGCCCTCTACAATCTTTTCTACGAAGCCAAAGACTTCGACACTTTCTACAAAACTGCAATTTGGGCGAAGGTGCATTTTAACGAGATGATGTTCTCCTACGCCTTCCAAATTGCAGTTTTCCATAGACCCGATACCAAGTACATTAATCTGCCACCTCTATACGAAGTCAACCCATTCTACTTCTTCGACTCTCAATTGATCAACGATGTTAAAAACATCAAGATGGAGTACGGTAAAGACGCATACGGTTTAACAAGATTTTAATGTAAATTAAGACGCAGTTGAGACTTTAATGTCAAAAGTTAATTCTGCACTTATAAATGATCATTCCTACCGTTTCTTGTACAATTATTAATAACGTTGCACGGTAACCATTGCATATATTGTTGGCCAAGTTAACCATTGCATATATTGTTTTACTCAACAGGCGTAAAATCTAACCCTGCAGGTACTGCCGAACCCGAGAACAATTATTTGGTTTTCGCTAATTACACTCCGGCGTACTCGATGGACACTTACTTCGAGAGCGACCACAAGCTTAGCTACTTTATGGACGACATCGGCTTGAATTCCTACTACTACCACCTGAGAGCCATGTTCCCGTTCTTCGTATCCGATGAGAAGCTGAACTACACGAAGGATGTCCGAGGCGAGATCTATCTATACGGACACAAACTGCTCATGTCCAGATACTACATGGAGCGTCTCTCCAATGATCTTGAAGATGTTGAAGATTTCGATTGGACTATGCCATTTGTTCCTGGATTCTACGAAGAGATGGTCCATCCGAACGGCGTAATGTTCCCGCAACGCGAGAGCTTCCAGACCGTACCTTCCTACAAGTACAAATACATGAAAGTAAGTAATATTGAAGCAATGCATGAACTTAATGTCATTCGTCTTGGAAGAATGTACAGAAGAAAAATAGAAGAAGTTGTTAAAAATTTACACTTTCTTCTGTAGGAGGCCAGGGAAGTGGAATCTCGCATTATGGAACTTATCGATTCTGGTTACGTCTACGGCTTTGACGGTAAACCGGTGGATATCTACACACCCGCTGGTTCCAACGTACTCGGAAACATCATCGAGGGTAACAAAGATTCCTACAACGGTAGATATTACAAGAAGTTAGACGTACTCATCAGAAAGGTCTTTGGCGCAACCAAGATGGTCGATCACAAATATGACATCGTACCCAACGCACTGGACCTTTACTCCACTAGCATGACGGACCCTGCCTTCTACCGTATCTACAAGAGGATCGTGAACCTGTACCTGAGGTCAGTGTCAGGAACTAAGACATATAAATAATGGAGTAGCAAGTAACGGCTGGATCTTAAGTTAATTAATTTACTGATATAGATACATGATGAACACGAAGCCTTACACTCGCGAGCAGCTGAACTTCCGCGGAGTGAAGATCAACGATGTCTTTGTTGACAATATGACTACCTATTTCGATCAGGTCGACATACCAGTTACCAAGGCTTTGAGTTTCAAGGACCGCATCGATGAAATGTCTTACAGAATCAAGGCACGTCAGTACAGACTGAATCACAAACCTTTCTCCTACACCTTCGACATTGAGAGTGACAAGGACACCACTGCTCTGATTCGCATCTTCTTGGGACCGGCCTTCGACATTCACGGCAAAAGGATGAACCTCGAATCCAACTGGATGAAATATATCGCCTTGGATTTCTTCAAAGTAGACCGTAAGTCAAAGTGCTCAGGGTACCAACGACATGGTCTAAAAAGAGTTTTTTAATTAATTCGTCTAATATGTTGATAAAATAATTAATATAACTTTTCATCGTTTCAGTCAAGACCGGCAAGAACAAGATTGTCCGCAGCAGCACAGAGTCTGCCTTCGTGGTCCCTGACGAACTGTCGAGCGAAGCATTCTATGCGAAACTCCAAAAGGCCATGGAAGGTAGCGCACCTTTCGTTTACACCGAGAACATCTACGGATTCCCCGACAGATTGATACTGCCTAAGGGTAAACCTCAAGGAATGCCGTATCGTCTCTTCTTCCACGTGGTGGAGCTGGACAAGACTCAAATCGTAAACGTGGAGCTTCCCTTAATGGGCAAATTTTACCATGATGAAAAAGGAATTGGCTACCCTCTTGACAGACCAATCCACATCTGGGACTTCTTCACCCCTAACATGTACTTGAAGGATGTATTTATCTATCACGAAGACATGATGCAGGAGGTCGTAAAAGAGAAGATACATGAAGACGAGATCAAGATGAAGAAGTTACAAGCGATGTATAATTAAACGATTAGCATAAGACTGAAAAATACTGCCCTAGTGCTCCTTTATGGTAGCACTTAATCATCCCTACTTTCGATACTCATATCTGTGAAATGACTAGATAACAATTTTTAAAAATAATAATACTTTTTCCATGAATATAAACACAATAAAATTAAGAACATTGCTTTTTTCTATATCCACCGTCTAATGCCATTAATAGCAGTGAGCGTGTAGCAGCTGCAATCATAATGTTACTGGCGAATAAGAATTAGAAGAAGAAAAGATCTGTATGGGTTCGACAATGGATATCAAGGTGATCCGAATACGCTAGTTTCCATAATTTCTTCACGGTACTGCGAATAGAAGATTCTCAACAATATTTTATCTTCATTCGCAATGGTAGCGAAGCCGCGTTTTCTTTATTCTATTCTTGTAATCTGAGTTCCGGCAATCCCACAAGCAAGAGTTGCATTCATACATATTACCTTCGCTACATCATCGCGAGACCATTCGCGTCTCTTTAGTTTACTCACTGCGAAGAAGAAATAGGAAATTTTCGGATAATAACAAACAAAAACTGTCACTGTAAGCGCTAGATATTCGAAGCTAGTCCTATTGCGCGCAACATGCGTTCCAAGTCGGCGCTAACGTATTTAAACATGCAATTTATCGCGCCCGCAAGATCTCATGGCGAGCGCCAGTTGCTATCCGCCAGTTTGTCAGACATTTCTGGCAGAAATTTTATTGCCTGTGGAAACGCGGCCTAAGAGCACTGTCGGTGCGCAAGTTGAAACGCAAATTGAGGGAACCGAATGCGTTTCAGGAATTTACGTGAGAAATTTTTCGAACAGTTCCTGAAATGGGAGTGCCTTCGTGGATATAGCGTATACCAATTATTCATTTGAGAAAATATGCCAAATATTCATGGAAATTAAAGCTTCTCAAGTTATATATACGTCATAAGAGCTGATCTGATAACAACTGACTTTCACCAGATTAGCCTGTACGTGGCACAGATGTACGCTAGAGACGAAAAAGCTTCTGAAAATATTTAAAAAGTGACAGGAGACTTACTAAAAACTGTAGTCCGTCCATGTACAAAATGTTTCTGTACACTTTGTAATATAAATTTGGTGCACGGCCCAAGTGTCGCTTGCTAAGAATTTAGAACGAGCTAAGAGCTAAGAAATAACGAACAACATAAAGAACAACATAAAGGATTTCAACGACACAAAATTCATAAAATTCAAAATAAAAAATACAATGTTTTAGATTTATCATTAATTTATAAACGGTAAATGAGTTATGGATTACATTAATATTAGAAAAATATGGAATATCCGAAATAAAAGAAGTCGAACATTTTACCTAAATAAAGGATTGTTATTAAATCTAACATTTTTAAGAAGATCGGATTCAATCGACCATTGGATCATTTAAGAAAGTAATTATTTTGTGATTAGAAAATTCCGTCTGCAATAATTTAATTAATTATCAAACCTAGACTTGCGATAGCAGCAACGTTGATTCAAATAAATAAATATTAAATATTAAATAATGTTTTCGTATCAGGGAAATAGACATTTTTTGGATCGAAAACATAACACGCTACATAGTGCTTGCCTTATTTTTTTTTTAAGTTCAAGATAATATCATAAATATGCATATAATTGGTCCACGAGTTCTATGCATAGTTTCGGTAGATAAAAAAGCACTGAAGTCTCTAGAAAACCATACGTGGCTCTGTATACAATTTTTTTCATACAGTAGGTATATATGTCAGTAAAAGATAGTTGTTAAAAAAGAAGGATACATAGCTGAAAGTTTGAAATCCTTGTGAAAAGGACAATAACGTTAAAAAACAGTGTAATAGTAGAATAGTTACAATGAAGACGTTCACGACCACGTCGAGGTGTATCAAATAAATTCACAGTGAGATTCTAACTACAGAAAGTCATTAATATGGCAACCGATTACAGAAATCCTCAAGTGATAAGATTGATTGAAAATGCATAGCGTTTTGAAATTCGTATGGCACGTGTTAAAGTTCAAGCTTAAAAAATGATATGCATAGTTATCGAGTTATGAAAGCGTTACGAAACGAGAAACCAACAGAAATCAGTAGTGATTGTATAATCGAACTACCAAAAATGATTATAATTCGCCACCTTGATATTCCTACATTTGTGCAAGGTTCAATAGGTCATAGATATTATCAAGTAATTTGGTGTATAAAAGCTGTCTCGGATCCACTCTCATTACAGTTGGCTGCAGCTGGAGTGGTCAACGTGTGGACCAGGCTAGTTTTTCATTTGGAAGTCGCGTAGAATCAGAAGCTTAGAAAATGGTACCCAGGGGTCTTGCCATCTTGGCACTGACCTGCCTGTCATTAACAACGGCAGCAGTCATCCAGAGTTTTCCGGCTGACAAACAGTTTGTAACCAAGCAATTCAATGTCTACAATCTTTTTTCGCATCCTGATCAGCCACATGCGGTTACGCCTGAAATGGAAGAAATAGCTAATTCTTGGAGCATAGAACAAAACAAAGATAAGTTCAAGGACCAGGTAAGTTAGTTAACTCATGATTAAGCCAAATTACATACATAAGACTGTTTATTTTATCTCAGATTGAATTGCTGTATAAGAATCAATGCATTATGACAAAAACTGGCTATATTTATGATTAATTTCTATTAATTTCAGGATGCTGTCAACGAATTTGTTCAACGTTACAAAGAAGGATTTTTACCTCGTGGCGAGATGTTCTCCATGATGTACCAGCAACATTATGATGAGGCAATCAACCTTTTCAAAGTTTTCTACTCCGCTGTAGACTACACTACTTTCTACAATACCGCTGTTTGGGCTCGTTTCAACATGAACGAGGTCATGTTTACATATGTGTTCAGCGTAGCCGTGATGCACCATCCTGAAACTCAAGGAATCAAGCTGCCACCTCTTCATGAAGTCATCCCTCACTTCTTCTTCGACACTCAAACGATCTACAAGGCTATGAAATACAAAATGAGTAAGGGCTGACTGCAATAATTATACCATAGACCCCAATTTCCTTGACTAACAATTATATGTTCGGACCAGGTCACGATCCCAATACCCACCAGAGTTTCGTCTTCCCTGCCAACCACAGCCAAATTAATTCAATGTACAACACTGAACCGGAAGCTCAAATGTACTACTTCACCGACGACATTAGTATGAATGAGTTCTACTACTACTTTATGAATGAAGTGCCATTCTTTATGACGAGTCATGAAGTAGGAATGCCTAAGGGTTTTCGTGGAGAACTATTCCTGTACGTTCACAAACAATTGTTGGTTCGTTATTACTTCGAATGTCTTAGCAACGGTATGGGCGAAATCGAGAAATTCGACTGGAACCAACACTTCCCAGTCGGATATCATCCAACCATT
>JARQTI010000565.1:0-16203 GCA_030142655.1 Trachelus tabidus | reverse complement strand
GTCTTCGTCTTCGTCTTCGTCTTCGTCTTCGTCTTCGTCTTCGTCTTCGTCTTCGTCTTCGTCTTCGTCTTCGTCTTCGTCTTCGTCTTCGTCTTCGTCTTCACAAGTCCATCTACTTTTCTATATGGCAGATGGCACTGACTGCTTTGCCTTTTTTTTGCCTAATTGTACTCTAGATGGTGTTGGTAATTTACGAGTCACAACACAATCAAATACACTTTGTACGCGAAGCTACCATTCACACCGAATTTCTAGTCAGTGTAAGGCTGCTTTCACAATAGTATACAATTATTAAGCCTTTAACAGCATTCATGTGGAGCGCGTGTGTATGGGTGTACCTATGTGTGTGCTTCGACATAGCTCCTTATGTTTTAGAGATATAGGATGTCCAGGTGTTCCTCTCCATAGTTTCCTGTATCTAGGTGTCGAACGTGGAAGTCCAGGATGTCTAGGTTTTCCGCTCCGTAGTTTCTTCTATGTAGGCATCGGACGTGGAAGTCCAGGGTGTCCAGATGTTTCTCTCCGTAGTTTCCTGTATCTAGGTGTCGGAAGTGGAAGTCCAGGGTGTCCAGGTGTTCCTCTCCATAGTTTCCTATATCTAGATGTCCGACGTGGAAGTCCAGGGTGTCCAGATGTTTCTCTCCGTAGTTTCATATATCTAGGTGTCGGAAGTGGAAGTCCAGGGTGTCCAGGTGTTCCTCTCCATAGTTTCCTATATCAAGGTGTCGGAAGTGAAGTCCAGGGTGTCCAGGTGTTCCGCTCCGTAGTTTCTTTGTATCTAGGTGTCGGGCGTGGATATCCAGGGTATTCAGAGAAGTGTGCAACGATCGACGCTTTGGCGTTTCGCTCAAACCATAGTATCGTCTCTATTATTCGCGGCCTAAGGTATATAAATAATCTAGCACGTTCTCCTCTTTTACGTTTACCACACGGCTTCAATAAGCTGGACACCATTAAAGACGCCTATATGTATTTAAGATTACATTTTCTTTAATTTATATATATTGTGATGGGAGAGGAAATAGGAGAGAAAAAGGCTACACGGTGAGGTGCGAAAGGCAACGTGACCTTTGCGTCGAGCGTGGACTGAATGTAACCTTTAGAATGTGTATTGATTCCCCTCGGGGAGTGTATTCTGTCTTTTACCAGGGAAGATCGGTCCCGTAAGGGAATCGACAAGAAAATTTGAAGGAACGAGGCCCGTGGTACACCATCGACGATCCTGACTACAGCAGAGGGGCCTAGCCAATACGAACCACAGCACTGGCATGACGTAGCCGGCAGGAGGTGGGCTCGCGCGAATGTAGAGCACCACGGAGCGCGGCCGCCTACGCAGAAGGACGCCGCGAGATGATCCGAGATTCTAACTGCATCAGGACGTTGCAGTGGCGACCTGAAGCCGCACAACGAGGGAGAGGGTGCGGATGAGATGAGAAGATGCGCGGATCTATTTTTTCTAGGATCAAGGAAACTGTTGAAGATCGCGGGCGAATTGGGACGTGTAGGGGATAGCGAGAATTTGATTGGGCCTAAGGGTTATATTCCTCCGCGCCACTAGGGCACGTTAACGGGCGAACGTTCGGGTAGCATCACTTGCGGTGTAGCCAACGTGGTGTAAAGAGTGCCAAAAGTAATTTATGAGAGTTAGTACGAGTGAGTGAGTGAGAGAGACAGAAAATGAAAGAGAAATGGAAAGAGATAACGTAGACGATCTGGAGAGTGTGATTCTGGGTGAGTGACGCTACCAAGCTTAATAATTTTGTAATTGATCGATATTAATGGGACTAAGGATTTGGCTGCTGGATCTTCGATCCAGGCAGCACTCGTCGCTTTCCGCTTACACGATCATTGGGATACGACGTTTGCCAGTTCGGTGGCGATCTGGGGGATCCGTTATCTCGTATCAAAGTGTAGTCTGTAGTTGAGTATTCTACGATTGATAAAACATGTTGGGAACAATTGCATGTAATACCTCTCTAACCAGTCCACGCTTTGCGTAATCATTTCGGTTTTGTGTCGTGTAGCATACGCGCCGCGGCACGCTTTTCTCTCAGCGACAGTATCAAGGAGGCTGGGAATGCGGATAGGGGAGTGCGTATTTTCTGACCGATATTTTCGGTAGTTAAATAGGTCCCCGGAACCGATTCCGGTCGTGGGATTACTCGCGACGGGATAGGCTACGCGCTATAGATGATTCGTGAGGGAATTAGATTCCCTGCGGGAAATCTGATTATTTCGTACGTCAGGTGTATTGATGGGAGGTCAAGCACTCGTATTGTTACAGCGTTCGGATTTGTAAATATTGTGAAGCCGACGAGACGGGCACAAGGGTACTCGTCAGCTGAGGTAAATATTACTGTTACTGATGGTTGCGAGTACAGCGTGTAAGACGCGTGCTGTTGCCGGAAGTCGGTAACTTTACTAGAAATAGTCCTTTCTAGTATTGTATTGCGCAAGGACTCGTTGTTCCTTGGTGCGGAAATTCTACATTCGGGTTCATCGTTTACTGACTAATTTAGGAACGGTCGTTCTGTGTATATTATCTGTAATATTTCAGTTCGATTAATTGTTTTGAAACCGTTGTTCCTCACCGTGTTCCGTTTATATTATTATTTTTCGTTCTATAAATTAGTCTAGAACCGTCGTCTCTTATGTTACCCGGTTATTAACCCTGTTCATTACATCTTTTTTTATATTACTCCACGGAATTTGCTTATTTCAAATAAATCGGAACCGTCTGTGGGTTCCGAGTCTTTAAACGAAATCTCAGATATTATTGATTTTAGAAATCCCTTTCCTTTTGTGTTGTCCAGTTGTGACTTTATATTTCAGCTTCAGTTATAGTCTCCCACACCCAGGACCCCACTGCACAAGAGCTGGCCAACGTATCCTCTGGAGACAGCGGTATAACTCGGGTTATACCGTGCGCCCAATAATTTAGTATTTTATTAATTGTTTCTAGCGGTGCCATTTATTTGCGCGTCACCACTAAAAAGTGTCGTCACAATATATTAATGCATTTCTAAAAAAATGGACTTACAAATTAAATTTATATGCCGTTAAACATTTTCGATAACGCAATATACTTTTTTGATTAGGTGCATCACAATGCATTTACATTTTATATCTGTAAAGATATAGACTTCAGTACATTGAGCAACAAAAACTTGTGATATCCCCCAAAAAACCACTTAAGTGTAAAAAACTACGCCAAGTACAGGAGTGCTGTGAATTCCTCCAACAAAAACTATTGGAATCCTATTATTGAGGCCAAGTATTTAAGTCACTACATGTTTGTCAATTATATGATCTAGCAAAGTGTTTTCAAAATTTCCTATAAAGTTTTCGCTGCTCTTTTGCATTACTACTGCTTCCGGTAGTGGATTATGATTTAATGGTCATTCAACAATTTATGAAACTTTAGGTGATTCCTTATCTTATAAGGAATTTATACTAAATTTTTGCAACCGTTTCTGGATTTCTGTAAAATTTTATGCATTAAATAACAATTGTGATAAGTGATTTAAAATCACTTTTCACTACGGTCAAGTCCGCCAATTCCAGATTCATAAAACTTTGTAAACACGATAACAAAATATTTAACAATCTTCGAAATAAAGTAGGTATCTCACTATTTCAGGTTATGTAGACTTACAATTAGTCCTCCCCGTGGGCACTGCTTTATCTCAGTTTAAATTTTTTGAGAGACTGTACATTGTGTGATAGAGACAGCTTACTACACTGACACGTTTCCTCGCTATCTCTCTCTACGCGGACCCCGCCAATGCCGTACGCATTCCAATATACTTGTAGTTCAGTGATCCATATGCTGTTATCTCTTTTTTCATGCCGAGGACTCTTTCTCGGCCCACTCCCGTGGTATGTCTCTATGATACAAATGTACGAAGTATAGTCACTAACGGTCTGCGAATTTGGACAGTGACGTTAGTGGACTTTCTTTGTTCTGATTGGGTGACTTTATGTTTGGTGTCGTCAACCGCAACGTCAGTCCATTTTGAGGGGCCATCTTCTTACTAACCTAAATGTAAATAAGTCCCCTTAAAGTAAAACTGATCTCGCTTTGAACGTGATATCATTGGTCCCTCCGCGTTTGGACTAAAATACGATCTCTAGTGACTATACCTCGTCTATTTGTTCCAAAGAACATGACACAAAAAAGGAATAATCTAGATATAGAAACGTGTCAAATGAATGATCGAAACGTATTAGAACGAATGTTAACATACATAAATTATGTTAGTTTTTTTAGAAAACTAATTAATAATGGGTTGAGTTTTAATCACGTGGTGTAATAAATATAGACAACGACATGCTGTTCCTTAGTATGTGTGAGTGTTTTTGCAGGTTAAAATTATGTAATGTTATTTCTGTTATTGCTATTCTATCTGCCATATTTTTTGGTACCATTTTTTTCTCACATATTATTAATAAAAGAAAATTTAATTTGTTTAATTTGTGTGTTAAATTAATCTATATGTTCCTCTTTTTACTTTATCTAAGTAGTGTAATATAATCATGATTTTTATATTATGATTTTATCAGATGAATTTCTAAACATGTTATGTTTTTATAATACAATATTTTTCTTCTCATTTTTCAGGAAATTAATGTTCGAAATATGAAGAATATATAAGAAGCATGATCTGGCCAATGTCTAAGGGGGAATGCATATTCCCTACTGTTCAAGCTAAGGGTATCGAAAAAACAAATAGCAGTAGTCTGCAGCAAGCTCCTTTGAGTACATTATTTGCCCCTAATTCTAATGATATTAGAGAGTTTGTTTGTGGATGGGGTGCTGCTGTCATTAATGTTACGGTTACATATCCAATCAATAAGATTGTATTTCGACAGGTGAGTTATCCATTATAAGATATTTTTTAGTTGAATGGATATACCAAAATTACATATATTTATATTTGCATTAAGCCTTTCATGTTATAAACTACATCACCCTGATTTTACTTAAAGTATTTATAAAATTAGATCTTAGCTTTGTGTTTGATATAAGAAATTTTGTTAAAAATAAAATTCTATGAATTTTATTTTAAAAAATTTTTATATGCATAGGTGTGCAACATTAAAATTAAAATGGTAGTTTAAATGAAGCAGAGATTGTTACATTCATTATTTAGAACGGCATATAATAAGTAAATACTTTTATTTAGATGTTGGAAGGTATACCATCAGGTACAGCTATCCATCAGCTATCTCAGGAAGGCATAAAGCTACTTTATCGTGGGATTCTACCACCACTATGCCAAAAAACGTTATCCTTAAGTATAATGTTTAGTGTATACGAAGGCTGCAGACAAAGACTATGCTTATTAACAGGTAAAAAAGGTTTATCAAAAATATTAGCTGCAAATATCGCGGGTACATCGGAAGCAATTCTGATGCCTTTAGAAAGAATACAAACTCTGCTACAGGATTGGCGTTATCATAATAAATTTCGAAATACTTCCCATGCATTTAAGTATATATTAATGAACTATGGTGTTTTAGAGTGTTATCGGGGGATGGTCCCTATTATCTATAGAAATAGTTTCTCCAACGTTATGTTCTTTAGTTTACGTGATCAGTCAAAAATTTTAATGAATAAGCATGATACAGTGATAGTCAATTTTATCAGTGGTGCAATAATTGGTGGTTTTACAAGTACTGTATTCTATCCATTAAATGTTATAAAAGTACATATGCAATCAAAAATTGGTGGTGAATTCGAAAAGTTTACAGTAGTAATACGAGAGATATACGTTTCCAGAAACAAAAGCTTGTCTCATTTTTATAAAGGAGTGCATTTAAATTATATGAGATCATTTATTAGTTGGGGCGTTATAAATGCTTCTTACGATTTCCTGAAAAAAATAGTTTTTTAATAAAAGAAACATTAGGTAGTTAAATTTTTTAATTGATATAAAACATTTACATATTCTGGGAAACGTAAAGTAGCAGTTACATATTGGCAGTTATAAATATCCTTTTCAAGTATATAATACTTAAAAATACTCCTTGTGTACATAACTAGTATGTCTCTGGATAGTAAATTGCAGCATGATCAGTATGTAATTATTATTTTGTGTTTGTTAGGAATTGGGTAATTGGTTTTTTTTGTTGAACGTATCTTGCGTCACATTTTGATTCGACATTCTAAAGTGTAATTTATAATTACAATAGTTACAGCCGCATTGTGTTAGGGGAGTAACTATTGATGGGGAAATGTCCCAAAACGTTCTTTTTCTTTTATTTGTAGGCGTTATGAACTAGAATAATAATGTTCACTATAGAGGGGAAAATGGTTGTCACACGCCTTTACGTAGGCAGACGAATGAAAAAATGGAGATAAGATTTTTTTCATAAATTTCGAAAACTTGGTACGCCAAAGTCACTACTTAGACGGTGACTTGCTACTTTCAGACTATTTTCATTAATTTTTTGAATACTGTATGATGCCTGCAGATACAAATGGTCTATTCATCTTTCATAGTTTCTGTTCTTTGAACTTCGTTAACAAGAAGCCGAATGATTGCTTTTAACGGACCAGATTTTCGAAATTAGCAAAAAAAGTATAAAATTTTAGTATGTCAATTCACGTAATCGTGCACTAAAGATTGCTACTCCTTTCTTTAGTAAACATTATTCTTCTAGTTTAACACGTTGAGTGCCAAATCAGCCATCGGTGGCTGACACTGAACTTTCCGTTTAGCCCGCGTCAACCACCGGTGGCTGATACTAAAACTTCTAACAAACATAGTGCATGTGGCCTGACGGGGATTTCCTTATAAATTCGCGTGATACTTAACGTGTTAAAACATCTACAAATAAAGTGATAAATAAGAAAGTTTTAATATAAATGGGTTGAGATTTTTTAAACATTTTGTATTGAATCATTGTGATAAATATATTCGCGAGATCTAACCTATCTATTCAACGTTTTTTAAGTTGACTATGATTTTTAATGGTAAATTACTACGATGAAATTTACGTATGGCTAGAATATTAAATGTCTAAAGAAAGTGTTACATCTTTAAGGTAGGTTATATATAATAGCTTGTTTGAATTTGTAAATTCAGCAGCTATGGTGTTTTAAGAAATATATGTTCTTGTATGTTACATCCATATTTGATATTATTAAAGAACACTGTTGCATTTATTTAAAAATTGTTTGCACGAATAACATGGAATGAATGAAGAATACTCCGTAATTATCGGGTTCGATTTTTGTATATAGGGTTATTCAGGAATATTGCATCAATTGAAACTGTACTTGGCGCGAAATTCGACCGAGTCTCTTGATTAGTCCGTTAATTTAAATTTGTAAAACAATTTCGCCTTAATGCAGTATTCGAACAGTATGTGAAAACACGTACCACAGAAGCATTATGGTAGTTAGAGGAAAATAAAAGCGATACCTGAATAAGATGCTGTTTTTTTCTATATATTTAATCATACATAATTTACCTCAGCTGACCGGAAAAAAGCGGTTGTTTTAAATATTAACAAATAGAAAAGGGGAAAGTATATGATACTAAAAGTTCGTATTTCATAGAATTAAGCAAAGTGAATTACGTGTAGCGATATATATATACAGTGCACCAGATAAGAATCATTAGATACTAGAAAGTGGACCAGTCAGTAAACTACCATTATTTTATAATACTTGATATAAAACAGAATTGTGAGGCTGTGAGCAGCCACCGGTGGAAAAAGGTTGGCTTCCGTCACGTCCGAGATTTTCTACCTGAATGCTCTCACTGCTGCTCTCATCTGCCCTTTTTCAAACTAATCCTACACCACCACTGACCAACCACAAAAGCGTCAAAAATACGCTTTTTGAATACGGTCTACCTTCGGTTGAACCTGAATGTTTCTAAACTTATCACTACTCTGACACGCTCTTATCCGATGAGCCGACAATGTGTATTCCACGCAACACTAGGAGATAGAAATACGTCATACTGTTACGTGCCGTGCCTTTGGGATTTAACTCTTTCACATATGTGTAATAGGATGGTTGTTAAATACTATCTGACTGAATTTCGATTGTGCCGTCCTCTAAATCGTTTCCACATAAATAAAAAATAAATCCTGAGTTTTTTTCAGATTTTTTTTTTAATATTTAACTTTTTCCCACGAGATTCAAGTTTTCCATTAAAAATACATAATTTTTAGACCTTTACAGTCAGTATTGTATTATGAGACTACGTATTGGTCTAAAAATTTGAAACTTGGACAAATTACTTTACGAATGTACTGCAACAAGGAAAAAAATCGCTAACCCTCTGCCCTTAAAATTAGTATGAATCGACCCATCTGAATAAGTTATTTTTTATTTATTTGTCGAATTACGCTCAACAGCATCAAAAATATATTTTTCAAATGGTTTCCCATATACAATGTTAAAAAAAAAAAAACTGATAAATATATTTTCGATATTGTTGAGGATCTTTAGATAACTTTGAAAAATAATGTTTAGTATTGAAAGAATCTTTATTGGCTTAAATTACAAAGTACACTGAGAAGAAACTCTTAACTACCCTGTTCGATGCACTGAAGCCAACTAACTACTCTCCTCGTGGAACTCGCACGCGCCACCTATGTCTGATCTCGGGAATCGCGCGCACGCAGCGCTCACGATATCGAGCTCGATCGCCACACACTAATAATAACAAAAAATGTAAATGAAGAACAGAACAAATAACATCACATTCATATGAGTCAATTCATAAAAAATTTTAAGGGTAGGGGGTTGGTGATTTTTTTCCACGTTATATTATATTAAAAGAGTAATTTGTGCAAGTTTTACATTTTTAGATCAATAATTAGTCCCACACATATATATTGACTGCAAATACCTGAAAATTACATTTATTTAAAATGGACTACTTTAACCCTCGCGGAAGGAAGGTGAATGTAAAAAAAATCTAAAAAAATTCAAAATTTTTTCAAATTTTTTTTGGAAACGATTTGGGGATGGAAATTCGATCAGACACTATTTAACAACCACCCTAATGTGCAAATAAGGAAAGCATATTAATAAGATATGGGAATGTAACAGAGAAATCACGCGAGTCTGGAGATGCAGACCGCAGCATTGTGTGGGGAAGCTAACTTCTGGTCTTATCGCACCGCAAACGTGCCTAGCACGTGTGAACCAAAAATTCCAGAATTCGCTCGTACGGATAAAATCGCTGAATTTGTAAAATTGGCCCCCGCGTGTTCATCAACTTTCAGCAGAAAGTAGGATAGATTAGCGATTAGATAGATCAGCAATTATTTTCAGTATTAGTATTATATGTTTGCCCCATTTACGGGTGTCTTTCTTTACTTCTTGTGCACCTCCTATCTGTCATTCATAGGATGTATTTCTAACATCTATTTGACAATTTCCTTCATATGAAGAGAATATTCTTATAACGTGGATGGCTCAGTCATCGGTTATGTACTGACACACATACTGGTGAGGCCGTCCTATGAGCATTTCTCGAAGGCAACATGACTTATGAAATGACACAAAAATGAAAGTTAGACGCGCTAGAAGTGACGCGTCTGCTGATAGGTTAAAAAACATTTAATGTATGTACGCGCTTTCTAAAAAATGTAGAGAATAAGTTAAAGCAAACCACCTGTTGGCGATTACACGCGTGTAAGGTTCCCACAGGGTATTGTAGTTAATAACAATAAAATATATAATAATAATAAATATTAAAAAAAGAGTAATAGACAACATTAAAACGACATTCTAAAGATGTCATACTGCATTGTGTTTAAGAGCATCTGCATAAGACGTCTGTTGGATGTATTGCGCATAGCATTTTACGAACGGACGCCAGTAGAACATTGTAGACATAATTCGGATGTCGTTCGGATGTTCTATGTTGTGTTGGATTGGAACGAAAAATTGACTGTTGGGTAGGTTATCACTGGGAATAGTAGATACTCTTGGTGTATTATAGTAAGTATTCAGAAGTAGTATAAGTTAGGGAGTTCTGGATAGAGATTCCTGTAATTGACACTTAACGACATTCCAGAACCTTCGAAGATTTTTATCCGTGCTAAATCGACGTCGTGGATCCCTTGATTTCTTGGAGTGGCGTCACGGGGACCACTAATTCCAGAAAATTCGAGTGGGTTCTAGGGATTTTGCATTTGATTTTAGGAATTTAACCCTGATTTGAGGAATTTCGCACGATCGAGATGCTTCTAGAAGCTTCCAGAACCGGCGTGCGTCTCGCAGGATGTTATAAGACAGCCCTTTGCCCCTCACCCTGGAGAATCTTCGATAACCCTTTTCTCGACCCCGTGCAGGTTCCAAACAGTAGCCTTCGATACAGCCCTCCGGAATGTGGCATTGATTTCAGGAAATTTGACGATGGAATGAATCGTCAGCGATTCGATTCCAAGAAATTTGCGAACCTTTTGCGGAATTTTCAAACTCTTCGACGGCAACCCCTTTCATCCTCCCGATGCAGGTGTTCTCTCTGTAACCCCCATCCCCTACTCGAACGACGGTCCTCAGCCGGAAGATTTCTTGACCTTAAGCGTTATCTCAGCGGCGGCAACCATCAAAGAGACGAGGAGCGATTCTTTGTGCAATATCGAGAAGGGATTTTAGAAATTCTTTATAGGAGTTGTTTATACATTAACAATAATAATTATAATCAAAACCCTATGATCGATGCCAAAATGGGACGAATTGATGGATCAAAGGGATGATGTGCTATCCTTTATGCATTACCGAAAAGTAGTTCTACGAATTTATAATTTTCATAATAATAATTAGAATCGGTTATTACCCTTAGAATAAAGAAGAGTGTCCTATAAAAAGGAGACCGGAGCGTGTCTTCGTTAGTCTATTGCCATTATTCGATCGATGCGAAGTAAGAGAAAATAACGTGAGCTTAAATTCCGCATATAGTTACTGTTAAAGAATCTCACGGAAGTGAAATAGTTGATCGAAGCTAAAAGAGATAAGAGAAAAGAGAACAGCCTTTTACGAAATCTAAAAAAAGCTTCAACTACAGTAAAAAATACATTTCTCAGTAATTAATAACGTCGGTAGTTTGGATGACTATCTTCCTACAAAAAAATAGGCTAAGCTGGAACCTCAGAAAGATTACAAAATCAGCAGGATAAGAAAAGTTCAAACCAAATATGAGATGAGACTGAGTCTTAACGTAGAAGGCAACATGTCGACGTTTCTACCTGCAAGGATGGCAAATGTGGACGTTCGACGGGCCACACGTGTTTAGACGTGGTAAGGAATAACGGATATTCTTACAGTTTCTAGGAGTGGAAACTCATAGAGAAGCTCGGCAGTTCTATCTTTCAACGATCCCAAATCTGTACGTATGGTTATCAACCATTCCAATTTTTGAATTACAACTTTGCATTCTTCCGGAGCATTCTGCACAATGGCACTGACGTCGCTGTTTGCTCTCGTCAGGATCGACCCATACTTAACATTAACGATGATCTTGTGATAATCTTCGGCAAAGCGTAGTATCATAACCAGTGGTATGGATACGTCAAAAAATCCAGCTGCATCGGTCAATGTCTCTCCTTCCGCTCAACCAGCGTTATCCATAAACGAGCGTTGACCAGGAGTCAGGGAAACGTTATAGCCGTTCGCACCTCAACAGAGCACCATGACGAGACTACAAGGTGTAAAGAAGGGGAAATCCTGAAAAAACCCCGGTACAAAAGCTACGACGGGAAACACTGTGACCATTGACTTAGGAGAAGGAATGTACGGGGGAAGTTGAGACTCCGTCATATCCAACATAGGTCGAGGTTAAACAATGGAATTATGTATCATCTACATACCATCAATTTCCTAACACACTCATGCCGAAGGATGTCAATGAGAAGACTATTAACCTAGAAGAAGGAAGGAAGATGGGGAGTCGACATTCTACCCACGCCAACTAGGGGCCAAGGACAAGTGATGGAAATGGGTGGCGCTTACGCATCACCCATCAGCTCCTATCAAGAAACACGGTAAGAGACCAAAGAGAAGGCCATCGAACGAGGAGAAGGGGTAGAAAGAGGAAGGTGAGACTTTATCAACTCTCATCATGGTCAACAAATGGAATTAGGTGAGAACTTAATAGCACCAACCACGGAGAAAGGGGACCTTGGAAAGGAAAGGAAAGGGACATTGGTAACAGGCCAATGGACGGGTTCAACAAGGACGAACCATTCACAAACCAGAAGCCGGGAAGACACAGAGTTGACCTTGGAGGACGGGAAAGTGAACTAGGAAGGAAGACAACCGAATGACCTTTGAAGGTCATGCCGTAATTTTGAAGGCAAATTCGTCTAGAGAAGCAGCTACAAGATCAAGCCAAGGTCAACCAGACCCAAATCCGATTGACGAGCAGGGAAAAATGAACAACTTTTGTTAATAACATTTTGTACAAATATTAATTGTTAAAGTAGTTCAATCGTCCGACAGAACCCCGAGTAGGAAGGACAGTAGTACATAAGGAGCGCGAGTCGAGTAGAACATCAGTATCAATCCAACCGTAAAAAGTGTATAATATTAGAAGTAAAATTAATGTGAATATGTGAAGTAATTCGAATAACCTGTTCAGCTTCATTCAACCTTGAGTGTCAAGTGCGATATTCAACCGAGAGAATGTCACCTTGAAGGATAAGGGAATAGTGCATCGGGAAGAACCAGCATCGAAGAAGCACCAAGGAGCTTCGCAGTACCAACATCTCACATTGGAGTACTCTGAGAATCACTTAAGATAATAACGGCCTGGGCACCATAAAATATTGACTTGCTGATAGGGTCGTTAAAGCATCGGCTGGCGACCGTAAAGGTGAAAAAGTAAAACCCTACGAAAGAATCGCACCCTCAGTTACTAGAGACCTAGCGAGGTAACCAGGATAGCGCAAGTGAAGGAGCTTATGGACTAGGCAGAGGAGAAAATACGCGCGTCGGTTATCAATTTTCAGCAAACCCAGTTTCTGGTAATACGGCGAAACATGATCGTCCTTACGAAGGTCGAAGATGAAGCATACGCACGCATTAAGTGTTCGTTGCAGTTTATTATTCAGGGTAAATGATAGGTCACCATACACAAGGCAGCAGTAGTCAAACATAAGGAAAATTAAGGAGGATACTAGTCTAATCCTAAGTTTGCGCGATAAGAAGGCTCGCTGGCGTTTAAGTGAGTGTAAGGTTCGAAACACCTTCCCGCAAATATAGAGGAAGTGATCATCCCAGGCAAGAGTGTTGGATATAGTAACTCCCAGGTTTGTAGTCGAGGTCACCCATTCAATAGGGGCCGAACCGATGCAGAGGTTGGGTGGATTGATGCGAGAGATGTCGTTTATATACCGGGCACTACCCAAAATCATGGCCTTAGTTGTAGCCGGATTCAGAGACATACAATGTATATCAGTCCATTGTTGAATAGCCACTAAGTCAGCCTGAACTTGCTCAAGAGCCGCAGGTAGGTCATCTGGTTTAAAGTGACAGTAAAGCTGGAAGTCGTCCGCATACACTACACTGCATAGCGGCAGAATCTAAGGACCGATGGGAGACCTAAGATATAGATATTAAATAGCAGCGGTCCCAGCACCGAGCCTTGTGGAACACCCGAGGTAACGGGCACACTAGGTGATTGCTCTCCACAAGGTAGGTGTACTGTTTGGGTGCGATCGGTTAGGCATGATTTAAACCATCGCAGAGCTGGAGGCGAGAGCCCAATATCACGGAGTATATTTAGTAGTTTGCAGTGGCATATGGAATCAAACGCCTTAGAGAAGTCGATGAGGGTTAGGGTCGTTAGTTCACGTCTATCGATCGCGTGGCGCACATCGTCTAGAATTCGGAGTAAAGCCGACTGAGTGTTTTGTCCGGGCCGAAAATCAGATCGCAGAGGGTTGAACAGATTTTTAGTAGCGAGGTAGTCCGACAGTGGAGTGGCCACGATTTTTTCAAGTACCTTCGAGATAGAGGATAGGAGTGATATAGGACGATAATCCGCAGGTGAAGTAGATGCAGGGTACAATTTTGGACTAGGGCGGATTATCGAGCACTTCCAGGCTGATGGGAAGACACCGTGCGACAGCGACATATTAATTAGGTAAAGCAGGAGAGGAAAAATTTCCCGAAGCTCGATATTCCAGTTGGCAGTGGATAGACCATCCGTTCCTTTTCCCTTTGACCCTGTTTTGGTAATGACCTCGGATAGGCAAGCCGGGTCAACATCCCTGAAGTAGAAATTAGAGTCATCAAATCTACTAGGTGGAGTTATAGCATGATATAACTCATCGATAGCTTCATGGTGGTGAAACGCACCAGCAAAATGGCTGGCAAAATCCTGACAGATCGGCTGGTAGTGCTGCGTCGCGTCTATTTTTATTAGGCCCAGACGACGCAAATGCTGCCAGAGGTGGGCTGGGTGTGGATCCGAGTTGACAACTCCATGTATGTGAGTTGACTTAGCCCTGATTATTAAGGCACGGATCCGATTTCGGAGTTCGCGGTATTCACCAAAAATACTGTCAGACTTTGTGCGTATAGCCTGCCTATGTAGCCTGTCGCGTTTCCTCATAAGGTTTTTGATATCGGGTGTAATCCAAGGGGTCGGAAGGCGCCGTGGATAGATAGATTTGACCGAAGCGTGAAAGTTAAGAGTATGCATAAGCACAAAGGTAAAAAATTCAGCGACTTGGTCAACTGAGGCGTTATCGTATACAACGTTCCAGTTTATGTCTCTAAGGGAAGCCAAGAATGCTTCTACGCTAAATTCCCGGAAGTCCCTGGTAGTAATCCTAAGCGGACGCAGTGGACGTGTCTTTAAGGCGACTTTGATCAGAAGTGCATCATGAGCCGATAGGAAGGGAACCTCAATCTGTGCTGCTTCAAGTACTAAGGACTCGTCACTAAGAATGCAGTGGTCAATCCAGGAGCAGCTATCAGCAAGTTTGTGAGTTGGTGCAAACGGCACAAGGTACAGTCCATTTCGTTCTATAAACGACTGGAGCGTAGAGGGTTCGAAGGGAGGATCACGAAAAAGGGCGGCGCTGTGAGAAGGTTACAGCAGTCGAATCGGGTCTCACCCCATCAATGAGGACGTCAGGGGTAAAGACCCCCAAACCTGTTGAAACGGTTTCATTTGGCGAAAGTAGCAGGATACAGGTGTCAGTTACCATTGACACCGCAACAGAACCCGGGCAACAGTTACAACGAAACCCGTCATAAAGTTCGTGAGAATAACGTTGTTATTTCAATCGATCTTTATGTCATTCATCTCATAGCGAATCTTCTCGAAAACGTGGCAAATGCCGTTATTGACCAGAACCGTGTATGTACTACGAACTTCGTAGTCGCGTCAGAAACATCTCTTTTGACGAGCTTTCCATATACGTGCAGCGAACTTCTGCTGGCTAATAAGCAAAGGTCTTGATGCTGAACGGAGATTCGAATCTCGTCATTGTTATTGAACATTGACGAAGCGTAAGGCTGATGCGTGTGCGTTTCATAGTGCACTGTAGATTCATCGAAGATGACAGGTGTACGAATGTTTAACGTTTCTTCTTTCATGGCAAACTCGATACGCAGTAGAGTGAGCGACGGGTGTGACCTTGAGTCTCAGATTTTTTATAAATAACACATTTTGACTTGGAGCGCTTTCAGAAGCGATCGACGAATAATCCTTTTTCGGCATACAAGTTAACTATTATAGCCAGTGCCGATCTTTCTGTTATATGTATACGATTCCCGTTATCCCATTGACTTCTCCATGAAAGTTCCCCAAGTGTCCGTCTTGAGCAATTATTCGAAGCCGTAGGTGTTCTATCCTCTTGGTAGCGATTGGTAGGTAAATGACGCGCGATGGCACCTTTATGGCACTCGACTCGCAGAGCGTCACCTTAAGAATGGCTACCGGTAAATCGGACGTATGTATTTTATTAGATTTCAGAATGCGGTGCGTGAAGCCGACATCACGGTTACGGAAGATAAGACCGGAAGCAAAAAAGTAAATTTCCGGGCAAAAAGGTGATTATTGCGGGAAGAAAAAAACTGTAAACAAAAGAAATGAGATGTGAACCTACACCCATATATTATAGCGTTGTGCCGTTGCAGGCATAAAAATATGGTTATTTTATAAATAGTCGGGTAAAAAGTAGTATATGGCACACGGGAGGAGTGCGGATTTTCAC
>JARQTI010000563.1:1219886-1248700 GCA_030142655.1 Trachelus tabidus | reverse complement strand
ACAATTTCAATTCAATTTTTATCTACTCCGTATATTCTGCGAGATTTTGATTTAGCCTCAATTTTATATTTTGAATACATTTTGAGAGTAAATTAAGATCTAATAATATTTAGTAAAAATTGAAGTGCTACACGGGCTGCACCAATCTTTCTCAAAAATGTCTCTAAAATGTTTCAGCAGTAGGTTGTTCCAATAGTTCTTGAAAAGTTCTGTAGTTTTCGGTCTCATTGTAAAGGTTGCTTTGGGAACCAGCGGTGAAGTAGCGGAGAACCTCTGCCCGCCAAGCTACACGTTCGTTTTCACGTTTAGCTCAGATACGACGGGATACGCATTGTCGATGGAGGCGACGATCACAAAATTCTACTTCCAGACTGGCCGCTATGATTTAGCGCCATAGTTTTGGTATCGCCTAAAACCGTAGCATTGTGTATCTCCCTATTCATCTCTGACATTGAAAATAGCGATGCACATCTTTTATGTAGTTTCGATTCAGGGAACCGCCTCGAAAACGTTCGGGTATATTTGTCACTTTCCGAGCATCCCTTGGATCCGGGCCAACAGCATGTTTGCCCGAATACATGGTAACCTATCTACATCTAATAGGATCAACACATCTAGTTTCAGCCTGCTTAGCCGACGTCTAAAACTGGTCTAGTAATCTACTTGCTATTCTGTAAAGCAGACTCTTGGACATTGATATCAATGTCCAGAAATACATCTCAAATTAAATATTTACTTATAGTAACTTGTAGTACGTCCCCAGACGGTGAACTGAATATTCACAGTTGTGCCGTTATTAATGATAATAATCACGAACTGAACAACTTTGCGTGCTGCATATTTACCGACTATTCCCTCTGCAAAGTAAGTTCGTAGTTACTTCGCAGAAGAGCATTGATTGTCGTCCAAAGAATAGAAAACTACTTACTAGCTTCCTTATCGACTGAGAACAGAATTCAACTGGTTAGAAACTCTCATTTCACATCGATTCGTAATTCGTCTGTGCACATGGCCTGAAGGACTCATACAGCACGTATCGACCATCTCTATGTTCTCGATACTTTCAGCGAAGAACTAGTTTAATCTAGGCTAATACCTTTTCCTGTTAACAACTTCATGGAATTCTACCCTAATTACTCGTACACAGGGTCGTGCATCTTTTGCACGAGATATCCTCCTTCGTTTACGCTTTCTTACGCCTCATATTCCATACTGTCTTCGTAGTCTTATCGATTCGAAATTTTTTATCCTGAAAAAAAGTCCATACATATGCAGTAAATTTCTTTTTATTATTTTTCACTACGAGAAACTTAGCATTGTTGCGTGACGCATTCCTTTATAGCTACGGTAATTATAGTTTTGCTGTTTTGTACTACCATAAAGTGCAGATTACCAGTGCATATTTTTTCTCGAAGCTTCGACTACCATTTACAATGAGAATTGGAATTGGTACTAGAAAGACGAGAATCAGAAGTAAATTATTATGAATATTATAACCATCAGTTGTCATGGAAGCTTAGTAGTCCCAACTGAATAGCAATTACGTATCAAAGCTTGCGTGGTAGTATATGATAACAATAAATTTTGACTACTATCGATTTTGTGTCAATAGCACGCATTCTGTCCTAAACGCGCGACTAAGGGATACATAGTGGATTCGGAAGACATGTTCGAATGTTCTTGAGGACACAAGCTGTCAAAAGGAATCCTATAAGCCATTTTAGGTCAGAACCTTAAGTTAGGTTAGATTAGATCAGAGGCCATATTAAGTAATACTAAAAACTCTTTATGTTCCAAAATGTTCCAGAAGTGAATTTTGAGTAATGTCGAATTTAAGGGAATTTTCAATGCATAATATTACAGCATCAAATTGAAAAAGAAAAGATATGAATAGAGCAAACGATTTTCTTCAGACTCAAAAGTATTTTTCTCTATACAAAATATCGTTCTTAGACAATAAATCAAGCAACCCTCTTGTTCTTTAGGATTTTTTGCAATTCTCTTGCACATAAAATTTCACGAGAATGCAAATTACTTTCTTATATATGTATACATATATTTATGAGGCTACCTATTTATGTTGGTATCATGCTATAGAGTCCCTAGAAAGTTCGTGGCTAAAAAAATGTAGTATCGATTAAATATAACGATAAACTAAATTAAATTGAGATTTATATTAAGCTTGTTTTCTCATCCACAACGAAAATATCTTCGAGGCACGCTTCAAAGCGTAGCAAAGTTTTATCAATATGAAACTACTTTATGACATTTCTCTGTGCCACGTGAACACTGCTACATTTAAGATGAACGTGGTCCGCGTCTTTGCATTCCAATTAACCATTTTATAATTATAATTAATTTTTGTTTAACTGTTAAAAAGTTTTACACCAAAACTTCGTGCGATCCTCGGCCAATGCTTTATTCATTTCCATGGGGTAACTTGCACTTGCCGATCAATAAGACTACGCCATTCTTTCCTACCATAAAACTGTTTGTGCCGTCATTCCCACCAGATATTCTGAAGAGTTTACGAATTCTGAATATTGTCAACAAAATTGACAGAATCTATTGCATTGGCCAGAAAGTAATTGCGTTTTTTTAAATAAAAGAACATACATGTCTTAAGAAAAAAAAAAACGCAACTACTCTTTGGCCAACCCAATACTATTCATGCTTATCTATATAGTTAATTTTAAAAAAAGATAACAATTATAAAAATCCAAAAGAAGCATCGCTTTTATTCTACAAAAGTGTCCCACTTAGAATCCGCTATCCTATATCCACATAGTCAGCCCTACGCAGTAGGCAGTGCCTTCCAGAGATACCGCCGCTTTGAAATGCCTTGTAACACGCAAAGGCTAATAATTCAACTTTTTATATATACGAGCTCTAGGTCATCCCTGTAAAGTTTAGTTTTCCAGGAGGTAGTGAAGCATAATTTTTGTTAAACGCAAAGCTCCGAATATTTCCCAATGCTTCAAAATTTTTTAAAGAAATTTGATATCGACAAATTTCTTATCAGCTTAAAATTTGTCTAACTCCTACAACCAATAAAACTCTTTTTAATTCGAAGCCTTGATAGGTTATCGGAATTCCAATTTACCAAGTGTCCCGTTTAGTTAATAATTCCACTAATTTTCCCATAACCCTTCTCTCTTATATGATTCTGATCCGCCATGCGCGCATTTCATTCGACGTATTCCTGCGTGCTTATTGATCCTCTCGAAGTGAACAATTTTTCGATACTGTCTGCCTCCGAATTACGTGAATCTAAATTGTCGATAATAACAAAAATAAATATCGAACGATACTATCGAATTGATGACACGTAACAATAGAGTTTCTTTTATTATACAAATCTCATAATTATCACAAATATCCGACGTTAAATATACACAATAGACATTGTTACAGACTTACATTAACGGACCTTGCATCATCGATCCTTACGAGTGCGTAACGTTGCACGTTCTTGAAATACACATGCGTACATGCATATTGAACATGATCCGTAGACAAGTATAGCGATGTAGACAATAGTAGCATAAACGGAAGAAGGCACATAGATTACAGTATAGTTGTATATATATATAGTCTGAATTCCTAAGGCGAAAATTTCAATTTGTTAGGCAATCACGTAAAGTACAGTAAAAACATTAAATTCAACGTTTCAATAGGTCGATATAGATTTCCACGTACTGCGTGACATTTTAATTAAATCTTAATTAACGATCGCGTGGATCTCTTCGTACATACTATAAATGTTATGTATATATAGTATGTATACTTTCAAAAGGTTACTTCGCAGTATCTAGTTTTAAAGAGTCACGCTTCTAAAGTCTAACACATTCAACTAGTATCGATTCTAGGAACTGACACGAACTTTAACGTTACCAGACGATTTGATTAAATGCTAGTTCAATGATCGATCTTAACATTTAATAGTTTAGAGTTAGCATAGAGATTCCATATAATTCGTGTCGCTCTACTGCACATCAATTCACGTTGTGATTGCAAGATTAACCTTAATTAAAAAAATTAAAGCCTTGAATTTTCTTATCATTTTTTATGCTATATTTTTTTGTGTGTTTTTCAAATATTATATCACACCGATGTAGTTTGTCAAAAATCGATACTTGTAAAAATTGATACAGTTTATGATAAAGTATGACTTTGTACGTAACGGCAGTTAGTAGCAATGGCACTGAGTGTGTCGCGGGTAAGGAATTTCTGTAAAATAAATATTTTTGGTAGAGCATCGATAAATATTTATTTCTTTTTATCCTGCCTAAGATATACTGCGAGTTGCTTAGAATAAAATATTTTTTCTTTAAAAGGTCTAACGATCCTCCGCGATACTCCATGCATGACTTTTGTGCTAAAACATCGAAAGCTCCCAGAAATCCTCGATGAATTACGTATTGAATACTGTCTGTCTACTAGCTAACAATTGCGCGATATATATTTATATGCAGATTGACACGTCATGCACATAGAATAATTCCTATGCTTTGTTATTACTAGTTTTGTCGATAATCGGTAAAATTAAAAAATCGTGTATAAAACATCATATACATCCATCAGGTTTACCTAAGCCGAAAAAGTCATTAGTCAGATATCGCGACTGCCTTTCGATCGGTATTGAGTGAAATCGGTATTACATTACAATTATTTATAGTTTCGGTATGACAGTATGTATATATATATATATATCATTTGTTTGTTCATCAAAATACAAAGTGATCACGGTAAATTGAAGGCAACTTTATAAAGATACTGAATACAATTGGCCCCACGGGGGTAACTCTCGACAAGATCAATACATTAGAAAAGGTCTTATCAATCCCGTTTATGGTGTACTCGACAGATATGACAGATTTAATGCAATAAGCATTATTTCATATTTGTCTAACCATTCAAGGCAATCGTCAGGAAAACACCGGAATTCGAGGTTATCCTCCACAACTACGAATACAATGAGGATGAAATTTTCATGTCATTCACTGATCCCTGATAAACCCTGACTACACATAATCAATCTAGATATTGACTTTCTCGATTCGCACAGCGTGCCAACTCATAAGTATAAATAGTTTGCGAGTATAGTCCTGAATGGAAATGAAATACCTGAGGAATTCAATAACCTAATCTTTCATACTAAAGTAACATAAATACCATAGTCCTCCTATATTACTTCCGTCTGTCATATTTGCATCCTTTGTACTCTAGTCTACTCACTTACAATTTTTCAATAGACGCAAGTTCAAAATTTCACCCACACCTAAGAATTTGACAAGGCTGGCGTTTCCGGGGAAAAATTGATCCCAGGCATAAGCCAAACTTCGTTCCGACTCCTCTCATTCATCATTCAAAATCCCTTAAAATGAATCTTCATCCTCGACGTCTATCAGTGGTAATCTTTCGTAGTCGACCATACTCTGGACGCTGAACTTAAACTGCTAAAGGGCCAAGCTTCTGACCTCATTCTCATTGGAGTGACCCTGCGGCGACGCGGCCGTCCTTTCTACGAGGCCTTCATCCTCGCCCTCGTTCTCTTGATTCTCGGTGCAATATCTACATCGCATTTTCGCATCGTCGCCAACCTGGACCGATCGGGTTATGATGATCAGGGTCGTCAGACTCACGACAAACAGTAACGTAGGTACTATAATGGCGACCAGCAGCTCAGTCCGGGTTTTGTTGAGATCGAATCGGGCGACCACGAAAAAAGAATCGTTCTGAAACATGAAAAAGAATTCGCATGAGATAAGGGCTGGACGTCACGAGCACATAGTGGCTATTGTTATTAGCTAGCAATTAATCGATTAATTAGCTACGTAATAACCTGGAAAGCTTTTACCACGGCAAAGCTTACTACGATGAGCCAGCACAGTCTACAGTGTACGTTGGGTGAGCCGTTACCGTCAGAAATTAATTTTCTATTTGACTAATTTACACGCACGATATATTTATGTATTTTCGTAACGTCCCATTTCGTGCAACGTAGCTTCTCGGTCGTGTTGTTTATTATGACTGGAAATTGATCTGGCGGCTTTTAAGACCCTGGGGGTTCAAATCCCTCACTGAATCGATATAATTACGTTATTTTGGCAGAAAGAGTAAATTCTGCATGTATGAAGTTGGACTGCCAATTGAAGTTAATAAAAATTTTTTCTCTACCCTTCAAAAAGTTTCTTCGCTCTCATCGGGAAAGGTCGAGAAGTTTTATCGTCCCGCGATCGGAACAAACTTTTTTAATACAATTTTGCCGGTTTCATGAGTAATAGATCATCGAAGGAATAGAGTACCACGCTAACTTAATCGTGAAAGTGAAATTTTGACTTTGAAATGTTATGCAAATAATAAATAATCATGTGTACGATAGACAAGTGGGGCTTGTCAGTGTAATATGACGTTTGCACGAAATATACATAATAATTTTCTCTTTTTGTCTCGCGATCGATGTCACCGTTTCCCATGCAAATACAGTCAGTTCAGAAAGTACAGCACTTTTCCGCCAGATTGTACAGTGAACGATCGCGAGTTTAAAGTCGCTTGGATTAACGCAGAACGAAGATTAATTCGCAATTTGCTGATGCAACTCTCTCACGTAACTTATCCTTAGAAGAAGTGTTTCTATGGCTCCAGGAGCAATGTTTCCTGGGAAATAATCCCTCGGGCAGGACGAACAAGCAAGGAAGGAATTGACGAAGGAAATTCGGATCAGTTGGATTATCCCAAATTATTCTGAAGACGAGCACAAGTTGAGAGGACGTACATCCGCGGGCGAATAAAACAATGAAGTAGACTTACCTTATTGTAGTAACACGGATATCTACTCTGAGCAGTCTGATTATCCCCGTCTCTTCCGTGGCTGACTAAAAAATCCCGACACTCACCCCTGAGTGTATTTACGCAACCCTCGAGGTTTATGTAGAGTCGCGAAGTGTTGTAAATGGTCAGAGAACTCTGAGACGGCACGTAGACATCCGTGGGATCCACAGGATGCGCCAGACTCTTATCGTAGAGGCTAAGGAAGGTGGTAAAGTTGATAAACGGCTTGGTTACGGCATTGTCTTCTAAAAGCGTGCCATTAACGCAGTCCTCCGTTCTGAAAGAGACGAATGGACCTTGAAGCATCGGAGATCATTCTTGGAATGGTTAGAAGAATAAAAAATAGTTTCGGGAAGGAACCGGAATGGCTATAGAATTTTTCGTAAATCTTTGTTACCAAGGTATATTGTCATTGAGGTCGTTTCTACGAGCTGAAAATAATGTTGGGATACGGTAAATCTTTGTGAAATTTTCGTTTTTCATGTTTTTCATTAAGATTTGTCCTTATCTTACTTCTTGGGGTTTCTAATAAAACGCAAGGAGACTCGATCGTAAAACGTTAACCGTAGGGTCGATAAAACTCGAGACTGTAAGGGATGAGACGGTTTACGGGTGACAGTGTGCTGAGAATCCATGAGAACGTCGGATGATCTGGAATTCTTCGTATTTTTAACCAGTGTTTACTTTACGTTAAACTGATTTTCCAGAAATTTGATCAAAAATAAAGAACCTTGATAGGATTTTAATATAAAAAAAATTATCTGCAATAGTCCAGACGACTACGCCTCCATGACGAATAATCTTCGGATCTTTGAAAGTTAAATTATTATTGAATCTAAAATAATTCTGAATTAGCTTCGAGTTTCCTCGTGCCGTCGAACAAATAATCCAACAACGTGGAGAAAATAATAGAATCGTCTATTCCGAACTGTCGACTAGTAGGATTCATTATGTTTATTTTTTACTTACTTGACAGTGGCTCCTTCGCCTATGACAACCAGACAACTCGCTATCATGGCTCCATTCTGCTGATTCCAAATTTCCACAGGCTCCTTCAGCCTCGTACCCGGCAGAGACCCGTTAGCCATGTTCAGTGCGATCGCCCGATTACACTTGGCAGTTATCACGTTGTCGTCTTGCATGAGGAAAACGTTGGTCTCGCTCGTCGGGATCTTTGGACAGTAGCGATCACAGGAAAATGGTCTTTTGATTTTGGTGCATCGCGAATGCTCGCAGCTAAAGAACCCATTGAGCTTCATGTTGTCTTTTTCGCTATCGACGACTATCCCATCGGCCTTGTAATGGCACAGCATGAGTTCGCTCATATTCGCGCAATGACCGAGACTGCAGTTAAAAACACCAGAAAGTACACTGCACTCACTGCCATTGTTACAATTATACCGTTTGAGTCCAGCTGTGTTTACCTGGAAAGATACACAGACCGCGTTTCTAAATTGCGCTATGGAAAACTCCATTTTTCACTATTGTCCTGCCATGAGAAACTCGTTCAGTTGCTATTCCTTTTAAAAGGGCAAACAAAAACCTACTTGTTATTGGCTTTTATTTATTATTGACTCATTTCTCACTTGATAAAAAACATCAGAATAATGTATTAAGGCATTATTTATTCAGTGTTTATTACCAGTTCCCATGGCACGATAGGCTTCATCGAAAATCTATCTGCTATTACTTCGTAGTGGAAAATTAAGTATGGCGATTATTCGCAAGATTTGAGGATATCTACTTTGCAGGAAAAAAAATTTAATCGAGCGTCAAATTGACGATGGCAATTCAACCCGAGTGACTTGAGCCTTTAAAAAAAACATCCCTTATCCACGTAACAGCCTACTATCAAATTTCAGACCCGCCACAAGCCTATTTCAGGGTTGCGATATTAAATTGAAAGTGCATTATCGCGTGCGACGTAAAATCTAAATCGACGGTGGTGTCGAGGGGTCTGGAATATTATTTTTAGCAGGAAAATCCTATTGCCGTATACGAACAGGGTGTCTCCATTATGATTGAAGGAGAAAGTGCATTGCTCCTTTTACTTTCAATCTCTTTTTTTCGATTTATTGAAGCAACATTGTAATAATCTTTTTGTCTTTCACCTTTGACATTCATTCGGTTATGAAAATTACTCAAGCACTTTATAGCTAACCTAGTGAACGTCCAGCACAGTTAACAGCGGGTTTAAACCATGGAAAGTTACAGCCACGGCACAATTAATTCAACCAACGTCTTCGTTCTGTTTACGTGTTAAAGATAATTTCACATCTTGCAAGAAAATATAATTAAAAACCTTTCTCGCGGTAACTCGTCACTGATAATTAAGAATCGCGTAAAATAATGTTCGCTGCGTGAACGTATTTCTAATGACAAGAAGCGCCGTGAGCGGCATTAGTCGAAAGCTCGATCAATCTCTTAGAAATGCTCGGTATAGCCTCGGGAACGTCGATGCTACAGATTTCAAGAGATATAAATTCAATTAACTGAGATCTAATTTCCCCTCCTGCCCCGGGTTACAATAAAATCGAAAAACGCTCAGTACAAAAAAGTCTGTGTCGTCGGAGAATGTGAATTCTTACTCGAATTAAAAATTCCTTTCAGAATTAAAAAAAAAAGAGAATTTCAATTGTTAGGATTTCATTTATGTTCCAGTCGATTTAGATATCGACGTCCGTCACTCACCTGTGGACACGACATACTCGTTATTTTTGTACAATTCTCAAAATGTACGTCTGTACCATTGCGCCGTACTGTTGCGTGAATTTGAGGACAGAATCCTGTGGTCTTCGTTAAACACCATTCACCGCAACTTGCCCAAGCGCAATAATTCACCAAGGTTGTATTCACCGTTTGGCACATAACTGGGTCCGGATCGATTCCTGCGTGAAATGCTCTGAAAGTTTATAGCATCTTGGGAACTTTTCTTTCACAAAAGAAAAATAAGGAAAATAATCATTTCGTTATTTCGTATTGCGCACGGCTAAAAACGAAATGAACTTCCTTCTCATCTCATTAGGACTAACGCCGATTAATCAGCATAATCTTGTAATTTACCTGTGAGATGGCATGTAGATCGCCACGCTAAGATAGACCAAGGCCACGCAACTAATCACAATGGTAAACTGGCACAGACAGATACTACCGCATATTCTACGATCCTGCTCGGGTATTAGACGTTGTTTATATTTCCGGCCCATTTCAAGATTTCTTGTGACCCTTTTAGTTTTCAACTTCCTTTGTACATTACGTTTTATTGAGCCATCTCAATCGTCAGAATTTCAACGCGCTATAACGTAAGATATGTTTTACCTGTGTATTTCGAAAAGTGCGGGAAGATTCAAATTTTCTAAAATTTCATATATTCATATAACCCTCGATCGAATCACTGATCACGTATTATCGTATAGAAGCATAGTGAATTACGTACAATTTGATATCTCAAGAACATGTAAGTACCACTCCCTGACAATAGATACGGCATGCAAGCAAAAATATTTCACTTTCCCCGTCGCTCGCTCGCTATAACGCACTTAAGACAATTACCAAGAGATAATTCGATTATTCTAGAGTCTACTAGTGCCTCGATATAGCTTACACAGCTTATATATCGCGAACAAGTGCACTTCACTTAATGAGTAAGCTGATCCTAATTTCATTAAGCTTGTTTGAGAATAATTACTTTTTGTTTACTAATAAAATTGCAGGATACGCTTTTACACCTATCGTCCGATGCGCACTTAAAGTTATTCCTTGTACACTCAAAATTCATGTCTCCCGTGAATATCGTTGAAGTACCGGTATGACATTGAAACGAAAAATCTTGCTGCTTGGTAGAAGACAAGCCATTTTTATCGTAGCGGGATGTCCGAATGTAATGCGACTCAAAGAAAACTCGAGTATCAAATAATGCAGGAGTCGGTATGGATTAATGGTATATCGAAATTTTCGCACTCGATGACAGTGTAGCACTCTAACCGTAGAGAATGGTGGCACTCGAGACCGGTCTCATTTCCGTCCATCATTCGCGATACATTATATCCCAGTACGACAATGGTGACAGACCGAGCGCGCGCCCCGCCTGGATCCCAGAACCACCAACCACCAACTGCTCTCACGCGGCTGACAACTGTTTGAAAACATGTCGAGCGTCTCGATATATATAACGACTCCAGGTTACTCGAGTTTGCGCTTTACCGTGACGCCTTGCATGGGGGCGAAATGGTGCGTTACACCCACGAGCTTTCTAGGGGCTCGATTATTCCAGCGGCGAAGTATGCTTCTAAGGTCAGAGGAGATATTTCGGGTTAAACTCGCTCAGTGGCGCCACGAAGAATCAGCGGAAGGACTTTTTTTTTTCGAAGATCCGTTGATAATGTAGAGCAGTAAGGTAGGTATGCAAAATTGGAACACGTGAATTAATATATTGAATAAGTACGGGTTTAGTGGTAAACCTTCTTTGTTTCTTTCTTTTTTATATATTAAATAAATTGACCGCCTCGTTACTTGATCCAGGACGGTCTGAATGTTCGGGTAAAAAGTTGAAGCTTCGTTTCCAAAGGAAAGATGTGTATCTGTATTTTCGTTTAAATTGTAGAGTTTGTTATTTACAATAATTTACTTAGTGTGAATGTAGTTACAGTTTTAGGTAATTATATAATAGATCGTAGTATTATAATTATGTACAGCTTTTGAAAATCTGTTGTACGTACGAAAAAGCAGATTTTTGTTAACGATGATATAATTTGAATAGATAAAAGGAAGCATACGAAAGAACTTTTTTTATTGTTGTCTATATGTATAATGTAGTATGTAGTATGTAGTATCTAATACGGACCGATAGAAGCTCGGCCAATAAATTTGAACCTTAGAAAGCATATGTTTAGAAGAATGAATTTATCCAAGTAGAGTTTTCACATGGTTTCGCAATTTGACATTTTATCAGCTTCGGTTACTATTCTCAAAATGAAATTATACTCTTGAATTTTTTTCAATACTTAGAGATTTCTTTAAGTAGCTATTATAATTTCCATTTTTTTCTATTACTTTACGCTGTAACGATCCTGTTGTTTATTACGCTTCCTAACACGTCCTAAGTTACTACTTTTCATTACGCATACTCGTCGTAGCCTATGAAAATGAATTATCCTCATTTCTTTTTCGTTAGGTATCGAAAGATAATGTGAAATAATGCATTGGCACTAAATCATTTTCTAATCACAAAAAGTACTGACATTTATTCACTGTCGGATTTCAATTTATTTTCGATTGTCGAAACCGTCTTGCTTAATGCTGCATTCTAATCGACAAACGCACTTTAAATCTATTGGAATATTTCCATTGAACGATCACTTTTTATCGTCGGTTTCTAAAGAATCTGTCTTTCGCTCAAATTCATTGAAGATTCATGAAAGTATTACCAACCCTTCTCTTTAATTTACATGATGAGTCTAAAGCAATAATGGAATTTCCATTCTTAATTTTAATCCGAATTATTCCGACTAATTAGCACGTGTTCATTTATGAGTTTCGCCAACATGAAACGCATGAGAATGTCAGAGATTTTTCTCGCGATCTTTGAACAATGACACACGTATTTGAGCAAATGATTTTTAGCCTGAGATGAAGAAGAGTAACCGAGTGATGCCAGTACTTGAAGATTCTATGAATTCTATGGACTCTACGGAATATAAGAAGTGTACTAAGATATTAGAGCACGTATAACGTCCAAAAACGCAAATATATTTTGCTAGCCTTAAGGGAGAATAAGTGCCAAAATATGGAGTCTTCTCGAGAATTTTCTCAAAAGTTCACCTGAGAAAGGGTTCTGTCATTGAAAGTGACTCCGACAACAAGGCCGAGTAATGATTCACAACCATACTAGATGTGTGGGGAATGATAAGGTGCCCTTACACCTCGTTTCTATGAAAGATCACTGGCTTGAGGTGTACGGTGCACGTTTCACGAATCCCATTGAAAAATTAACTGAAACTTCCCTAATGCTATGACTTGTGTTCTAACGTTGAACATGGCATGTAGCGCCCACGTACAAAAATCGTAACAATTTCATATATATATCAATTTTAATAATATTCACAGGCAAAACTTAGCTCATCTTAATCTATATTATTAATCACCTGAGGATCTTGTTGCGCGTCAGACGATCGACTTACTTTTAATAACTTTTGATTTTTTCTTTTTTAAGTAAAACCTAAATAATTTCTGTATCCACGTAAATTCTCTAACGATCGGACGCGTAACAGGAATCTCCGTGATTTATTATCGGTTTAGCATTTTTAAGGGCAGCTTAACGCGATTACGTGACTTTATCTTCTTCTTTAAGCTATTTACAGCTGCGTAGTTATACTTAACGTTTGACTTGTTATTAATTTATATTTTAGTAGGAAGGCGCCCCTAAATCGCTTTCTTGCGTTATTTTACAGATTAACTTTAATCAGAATACTGGTAGATGATTGAGTGTGAGCTTTACGCGATCCAGCTTCCTTTACCTCGTAAATTTAAGATACCCTTTTGACCAAACACTCGTCAATTTAAATTCACGCAGTTTTACTCTCGTCATTCGCATACTTTCTGGCATTGATATAAGAATCATAAATATTGGTAGACGATGGAATTCTTACCATTAACAATGAAAACCTATTTGATTGTATACCGCTACAATATTTAAGGTTTTCCCAATCAGTGCGCCACACCATTGTCTTATGCTTGACACAGGAAATAAATCCTTTCTAGAATATCATACATTAATCCGTGAGTGATATAATTTTTCTAAAGAGCGTCCAAACTCCGAATGCCTATTTAAGATTGATGCGATAATTGTCAACTTTTCAAAAGTGAAGTATACCGAAGAAATGTCATGCAACTTTACTATATTCGTTTATTTCATGCAAATTTCAAAGATATTCTTAGAGTTAAGTTTTGATCGTAAAGTGGACTGGTATGTAAAAAGCGACCGGATATCAATCCTGAAGGCGCAAATACACAAGTGTGTAATAGGAAGAGGAAATAAATGTTCTAACAGGAAGTTAACGTGGTTGGAATTCGGTCAGAGAATAATATCGACTGAAACGTAACAATGATCTAGCCATGTGATTCTTTAAACCTGAGCCAAGCGTCGCTAACAGTGAGTCGAGCGTCGGCGCCGTTTCTTCAATTGAAAATATCGAGTAAACTAAATTCCTTCAACGGTTCTTCCGGCGTCACTCCCGCGCAGGGGGGTGAGCCCTTGGTAGCAGTCAGTATTCCTCTTCGTCCTCCTCGAATTCGTCCTCCCTCAGGATGCTAAGCATTAAGACTCCGTGTAACCCACAATGCAGTTACTCCAAATCTACTTACGCAAATCATTCCGGAGTTGCAACTTTCCCTTAGACAATTTCATACCAGCGAAACGCATAGCGTCATTATAAGCTTTTACGTAATTCAAATAATCAATGATGCGTCTCCGTAATGATTCGTCAAACAAAAATGAAAGAACATCTAGCCCTGTGGCACTGCATACATACACGTTACTTACTCTTCCTTCCTTGCGTACTTCTCAATTAAATTTCTTCCCGAACCTCCGCAAGTTTTGCCCATACTGGGACAGTACCAGTAACACAGGACGCACAGAGAAACAGCAAAGAGCACGATAGGCGTAACCAGTGCCAAGACCAAATGCCTCAGATTTTCATCCCAGGAATATCTGTATGTAACCAAACGTATGTGTTATCACTGACGTTATCAACATTTTTTTTAAGTCAAAACGATTTACCTTGCAACCACAGTCTCAGGATGCGTTCTGCTATAGTAGCAAGGAAAGATTTTTCCCAAATTTTTATATCCAAACTTTTTGGAAAATTCCGAACAATTGACTCGGGGTGGATAACCGCAGCCTTCCGTGTTAACAAAAAATTTTGTATCAGCAACGTCCCACGGAACCGAACCCGCTGGCTTCGCCATGAACTCGTCGTACGGTATCCTGGTGTAGTTCACCCTGATCTGATGACATCGAAGTGCAGCACTGGTACAGCCTACATTTTCATTGAAATTATTAAACTGTCGGGTAACACAGATTCCATAAGGTTATACCTTCTCGACAACTGGCCCAGGAGCAATTCTTCAGCCCCTCTGCGTAGACGTGATCAGTCGCAAGGCAGGCCACGGGGTGCGGCGAGAAATCAGCAAGAATTGTCGAAATTGCCGGCTCGACGACGAAGGGTATCAAAAAGAGGAAGGCGAAAACAGCCAAGATGGCGGTAGTCCCAAGGCACAACGAGGTGTAGAACTTGGCTTTTTCCATCAAGGTGACGACCTCCACCACTGGCAGCACTCCGCCGCCAGTGCTGGACTTGACCTCGCCTTCCTGGGCGCCCATGATAACCGTCGACTCGTCCGAATCAATGATTAGGCCGTTTCTTGGGTCGTAAAGACCCGACGTTTTCTAACGAAAAAAAACGTACAGCTATCCAAATCACCCTTATCCTTGTCTTCTCGCCGTAGCACGTTAAGCAGGATTCTCCAAGAGTATCTTACGTAAAGGAAAAGTCATCGCGATTCAATCATCTATCAGCAAGCCGTTTTGCCTTTTCGCTCGAACGAAGCGTGTACTAAATTTTTAATAAACTCCTAGCTAGTGTCGCGCAGCGAGCTGAGAAAACTTTGAGTCAATTGATCGATCAACGACACGGATACGTGTGTGAAATTCGCGAAATTATTATTGAATCAACACGCTCGAATCTTCTTCTATTTGAGAGATACGCGAACAGCAGACAATTTGCTAGGTACGAGATAAGAGCGACGAGACGGCTGGATGCAGACGTCGCACCAAAATCATTCTTCGGTCAATAATAGATCCTCCTGAACAAATGTCAACAGCTCCTTCCGATAGTCGCCAATACAGCGAGCGCAGCTTCCTCGTGTCTTTGACGTTTCGCCTTGTGTCAACACGTGTGCATGCTTTCGAAATGTGCGGGCAGTGCGAGTATCGAAAAATCTTAATATTTTTCTCTTTTTTTCTTTATATCTCTTTTATCTGTAGAAGTGTAACAATAAGAATTTTAATCACGCGTTCCCCTCCCCCCCCCCTCCCCCGGAGCTCAGTAGTGCCCACGTAGGGAGAATATCGACTGACGAGCCGGACTCTCCTCCAGGAGGGGAATGCCTGAAATAAAAAAGACGTCGAGAAAGAAGATATAATTTCATTCTTGCATTCAATTTCGATGTATGTGACATTCAAAGTGAAACAAGGTACAGATACGTTCTGTCAGAAAATCTATGAGAATCGTCAGCAATGTTAGCGTGTATAAAAGTAAAAACGGCTCTTTGTCATCTTCACCGTAGACAGATCTAACGATCGAGAGAGACTCTCGCGTGAGGTTGCTAATCTAACTAATTTATCTATCAATTGTGATCTCCTTCCAGAGGCTGACATTGAATCATACGAGACACACAGTTACTGAGGTATTTGATATGATGAATCTTACGTGACGGATCTCAGAGCGCCATAACCGAATCTCCCCCTCCGGCGTCCCCTAAGTTACCAGAGGCGCTTTTCTCGATCGACGCCCCGGGTGAACCTTTGAATCTCATTTTGGCGTCGTCACCAACGACCACAGTGCGTTGACAGAGAATCAACGTGAGACAGCTGATGATGAAGAGAATGCTTGGCAGTATAAAAGCGATTAGGAATTCCTTGTAGGTCGTGTCAAGATCGAATCGGGACACGACCACTCCCGTGTTCCCTTCCGCGTAGTAGCACGGAAATCTTGCTCTTGCGTTATGATCGGTCCCATCTTTTCCGTATTCGCGTAAAAACTCTTTGCACTCATCCCGAAGCGTATTGACGCAACCTTCGAGATTGATCAGGAGCTTGCTGTCGTTGGCGATCAAGAGGTCCTGCTCGGGCGGTGCGATCATCCTGGTCTCGTCGAGAGGCTTGGTGGCGAATATGTTCAAATAGGAAAGATAGGTGAAATTGGTTAGATCAGTCAGCATGTCCTTCTCGAGAACGGAGCCGTTGATGCAGTCGACCGCCTCGACGCCCAGGGACGTGTTGTATATCCCGTAGCAGGAGGCCATCATCACGTCGCCTCGGTCCTCGTTCCATATCTCCCTTCCGGTCTCGACGTCTATCGCCCTCTCGCACTGGCTCAGGTACACCTTGTCACCGCTCATGAGTATCATGTTCTTGTTCCGCGTCGGTATGTCGACGCACCTGCGATCACAGTTGTACGGAGTCCGTATCTTCTCGCAGGTGCCTCTGTTGCAGTTGAAGAGGCCGTCGACGTCTATGCATGTGATCTTGCCGCGACGACCGGAGCACTTGAGGGGAGGATCCGTGTCCTTGAACATACACTCGAAGGCATCCGTTATATTGATACACATACCCATCGTGCAGTTGAAGGTTCCCGTCAGGTTACGACACTCGTCGGCGATGCAGCGCGACTTCTTCGCGTTCTCCTGATCTATGCCGTAGCAGGTTTTGTTCGCCGTGTTGGTACAATTTGCGAGGAGTATCGTCGATCCGTTTCTACGCAGGTTGACGTAGATCTGAATGCAGGCACCCGAGGTCTTCGAGAGGCACCACTCGCCGCAGCTTCCCCAGTCGCAGGTGTCCTTGTTGATGGCTCTGGTGGTCGTGCACATGACAGGGATCTCGCTGATGCCAGATTGGAAGGCCCTGGTGCTCGGCATGTAGATCGCAACGGTCAGGTAGACCAGAGCGACGGAGGAGAGGACTGCTGTCATCTGGCAGATGCATATTGTGCCACATATGCGACCGTCCTGGGGCGGTATCACGAGATCTTCGACGGGCACCTGTTTCGGCATGGTACCTTCTTATCGGCAGCCCTTGTTATCGCACCTGGTTAGCGAGGAAGACCAAAGGCTATCCCCGAGCCTTTACATCCCCGTTCACTCGTTCCTCGGACACTCTCGACGGATTCAGTTTGATTTTTACCGCAGGACGAGTCCACCCGCGCGCGATCACGCCTCCTCGCGAATGCGCCGGAGCTTTCACGCGCAACGATCGATTCGACGAGCTTGCGCAGAACAATTCGAGAGTTACTCTATGCCGCAGTGACGTCAGGCTATATCGCCCTATCTCAACCGACGACGCAGATACCCTGGTACGCTGGTACCCCTTGTATACCTTTGTGCCGAGCCTTCTTGCCACCCTCTGTAAAGTCCTTCTGGGCTTCAGCAGAATCGGCAGGGTCGAATCCCTTTGCCAGGTCACGGAACCACCTTTCGAACTTCCTCGTTAAACAGCAACCTGACGACATCTGCCACTTGGCCTCAGACTTTCAAGAGTTTTGTGTCAGGGCGCAAGCTCCATGATACTTTTCGCTACTCGCACCCCTTGCATTCCCCTCGTCCTGCTCCGAGTCTCCTTCAACTCGCCCCATGGGACATGGCTCCTGCATCCCTTCTACATCCTCACTGTGACGTCAGACTGGATGACCGTTCCATTGATGCCTCGATAACTGGGACATCCTTGCTCTAGCCTCTCATTCTTCCCCTATGATTGTAATTCCCTGCGAATCTTAAAAGTTTTATAAAACGTATAAAACGTAGACAAGCCACCAAGGAACTTTGTGGTTCGTTAAAAGAACATCGCGAATTCGAACCTACATGGTTTTCAGTGATCCACGATGCTATAACAGGAGTATGTCATGGCGCCACAAGGGTTTTCAACTAGGTTACCAGAGTGACAGATGTTCCGCTAGAGAACTATAAAGTTTTACGTCGCTACTGGATTTCCTTTGATATCGTTCGCCGAACGGCTGTGGGTTAGATTTTCCGATCAAACGAATAAAAGGTAATGGCAGGGTCTCCTTGATGTAGACATCCACGTACATTTAGGCCGATCCATATCGAAGGCTGCTATACCTCTGACATAGTTTTTATCTTAATTGGTCCTAGCGACGGGTTGGCATAGTTCGACATGAAGAGAAATAAAGCGTTAAAGTGAGGCTTAGCGCGTTGGCACGTTATGTATTTAGTAGTTTATCGAACGCTTTGCTCAGACAGCATGGCGCCTAAACTTTGTCCTATTCCTCGTACCGCATAGCCGACTCGACATGTTGTTTTACACTCTCCACCCTCCTGATATCATTAAATATTTATTTCTCTAATTATTTAAATATGAAAACCACTCTCTCGTGACTTATTATGCCAATTCACTGCCAACTTCTCTCTTTCTCGTATCTCTGTCTCTGTTCCTCCGACCGGCTTATGCCATTCTGCGAATGGATCTTATTCGTTAAACTGATAAAATCCGCTGACGTCTCCAGGGACATGGTCTTGCATTTTATGAAGAATTTCTATGGTGGCCAGAACCTAATATAAGAACAAACCCAAAAGGACAGACTTTCGAATAGGTCACGGTACTGAATTATTTAAAGTCAACTTGATCGATTCATACACGAAGGAGTAACGCTAGCGACCCACCCAAAGTACACTACTACCATCTATTGTTACATGCCTCTAGCTAAAATATGGTAAACAATCGTTAAATCATTTGATGCTAACATTGCTGACTCTCGGTAGATCACTGGATTCACTTATTTTTAAAGGAAATTTGTCATTATGTACACGTATGATTAGTCGAAAGTATCGCGCAGCACTTTCATTTATGTCATTCTAGGAGATTGTAGAAAGTAATTGGCGAGTAGATCGATTTTTTTTTTCAACTACTATCTGTTCTCATTTTTTTTACCGCGTTCTCAATGCCTGACAAATTAGGAATAATTTAGGCAGTTTCGTAACCAGCGATTAAAAATACCTCGACCTGCTTTTCGTAGCCAGGGAAACGATCTCTCTCCAAGAATACACATTCTAAAATAAGTGCTGGCACCAAGAGCTGCTATAGAGAATATTTGACACTCTGTTCGATGAATTAAAATAATCTAGTTTTATGCTAAAATCGGATCTAGGTGAAGTTCGACTTTTTATATGAATAAAAGTGGAACAATTTTTAATTTTAACTGCCAACAACCACCTGTCAAGAAGCAAACATATTGTTTACATGGCAGCATCGTTTGATTTCACAATCGCATAACCCTCACAACGAAACACTGCCAACACGACCCACTGATCGATAAATGCAAAATCCACGCACGCACTCTTACCACGCATAAATAGCTGAAACTTGTCACTTACGTATTTTCACGTAGAATCGCGAGTTTTCTTCACGAAAAAATGTCACTTCTCGCAGTGGTGCTTTCGTAAGGGAAACAAATATGGCGGTATACCTGAAGCGATGGTGGCGCCATCTGAGAGTTGCCGTATCGTATTAAAAAATCAATACCAAGTAGCACCACCACTGTCGCAACACTCTACCGACACATTCCCAGAGTCACTTCAATGGAAGCACGTTTGCCAACGGAGAAGCTACTGGCAGAAAAAAAAGTGCTTTGAATGGGAATCGGAAAATCAGATTTCCTGATGCCGTTAAAGCAAAGCCATCTATTGTCAAGCCGTTACCAATGTTTCTGCCATTCATCGAGAATGTTTGTCCAAGGCAAATAGCACCTTTTCATACCGACTAATTCCTGGAAGGATACTCGCCCACCGGATAAAATCCTTCCTCATACCTCTTCTCAGCCACCAAATCGCACTGAGATGTTTCACATTTACACACTGTGGGAATTCTTGAAGAATTCCAGCTGCTTTAACAGTGCCGTAAAGCCGTTGCACGTAAGAACCCCTTTCTCTTTGAAATTTAAATAGACATTCTGATTAGAGGTAATTCGTTCCGTGTTAAAGTGTATTGCAAAAGCAACGTGACCGTGCAGAGATTTCTGACATTAAGCAATGTCTGCCGCATCTCTTCGCCTAACCCCGTTTCCTTACGAATAATTAAAGTAGGCCGAAAATGCACTTCGAGCCAGTCGTTATTGACTGAAAAATATATTACATTTGCATTACTTAAAATTAGTTTCCACGATAACGTAAATTACATATAAAATTTTGTAAATCAATGACTGTGTTGGATTTTCATAAGATGGATATCCGTGCACGTACGTAAGCTAGGGATGCGACACACATGCATATCTGTTCCCATAAATAGAGAGCTATTTCCAATATCAGCAATAACCCCGGCACAAAAAGCTATCCAAGAGAAATGAGTAGCGGTAGCATTTCTATCGGCAATTACCGATCGCCGCTGGCGTGTCTAGCTTATAAAAAAGCTGTGACCATTTCTTGATTACTTTATCGATATTATTTTTTTCAAAATATCATAAATTAATCCACTGAGACTGTACAGTCCGCAGTGTTTCCAGAGTGTCTATAAACAACGTTCGTTCTGTTTAAATAGTTAGCTATGACCCGGATACTTAGGTAGACTGGAAAATCCTTGCCAATTAATGGATAAGAGTTATCGGCGTCATTTGCATGTGACTGAGAGATATCTCCGAGCCATTGAATGTACGTGGCAGGGCAGTAAGGCATTTGGCCTACGTTTGGCCCACATTTTGGTACATTGGCTCACAGCCAAAATCCTCCGACAAGCCCACTTTCTGGAAGAACCCCAGAAATTTCTAAGGTCAACCTCTCGTTGGCGACCATTGTGAGTTCGCGAGGAATTTCCGTGGAACTCAGGCACGATAATAAACGGCACGACACTGAGTGCGGCTTTCGCGTAGTTAGACCCTTTAGAAAGCAAGAGTGAGAAATTAGAATGCACCGAAAGGGTCAAAGGGTAAGTACTACTGGGCGTTCTTGGCTGTTTCGATAAAACTCTAGAAATTTCCGAAAACTTTTCAATTATCAGGAACCAACTCCAGCTTATAATGCCAATATCACTGGATGATAATATGCCCATAAAACTTCCATCTTATTTATTTCTCAAAATCTAATACTTTCTTGCTGGTTATAATTTTCAGCTGAATTTCCCATATAATTCCACTGCATCATCAAAAAAAAATCAAAAAGTATCTAATGATATTATACAAGCATTGTACCGAGCTACCGAGCACGAAGTACGGACTATGAGTGACATTGCGCAATGCGCGTCCAGAAGGAAAATACACAATGCAACATAACGATCCGTTCTACAGTGAAGTTGCAATTGTTGGAGGAAAGAGGTTCAATCACGCGAATTCGAGGAAAACTCTTTGCCAATTAAGGGCCTGGTTCGTGTTGTCCTAGTCCTTTATATTTATTCCCTGCTAGACTCGTATCAAAGTTTCAAGTGGATCGTTATTTCTGCATAAGAGATTTTTTATCATTTCCCTTGAATCATCGAAGATGAAAAATCGTTGCCCGATCTTCGTTAGAGAAGCCAGCGGTTTGAGCACTCGACTGTCTCTCTCGAGTGTTGCTTGACTGTCAATGTACCGAGGGTTAAGAAGTCCTCGAGACAAGAGTCTGTTCTAGGGTTGTTGGTCCTGCAACGTATCGATCGTTTTATAATGACAATTCACTCTTGTCTTTGTCATCTCGGAAATTCTCTTGGCCGGTTGGAATAATTCAGAAAAATAAACTTTACATCCGTTTGAAGTATAGGTCTCGAAACTCGCACTGGAAGATGCTGCGATTAAGGCTGAACGAGTGTCTCGAATAATATTTTTGCGAGTTAACTGGGGAGAAAAGAGTTAATTGCTCACAGCAAGAAAAAAGTAAATAGGCCTAATAGCCTGGTACTTAGACATCAAGGGATATTGCCTAGCCGTAGAAGTTGCACTCTTGTTATCTACCATTGATATTGTTTTCCTTCGTCTTAAGAAGACTAGACAAATTCTTTGTAGGGATATTATTTCTTTAGACCTTTGAGAGCAAAAGGACGTACGACGGATGGCCGAGGCTACTGTAATTATTAGGAATTTGGAATTAACATTCACTCGAATGTAACGTAGGGCTGGACGAATTATTGCGAAAGTTACGTGGGGTGACTTTGTGAAAAACATAAGTAGAGGTTTTCTTGGACGCCGACCCGTTGTGAATGAATAATAACTAGCAGAACGGGCCAGGCGCTTTGAGCTTAGACGGGGGACGCCCTGGACGCCGCGGCGGTCGATGCCACCAGATGCCGCCGCGGCGCTCGTGTCGCCTGAAAATAAGCTCGCCCAAAAGCTCGCCTCTGCAGTAGCCCGGCATCCGCCGCCGCACTAAGGATTATATTTTATAGTGCTAACCGAGGACATAGGGAGAGGGTGAGAGAGAGAAGTAAGGAGGTGGTGGCACAGGGAGACAGCGAGGAGAAGTAAAGGAAAAAGGACAAGGAAGGAAGGAGAAAAGAGAGAGAGAGAGAGAGAGAGAGAGAGAGAGAGAGAGAGAGAGAGAGAGAGAGAGAGAGAGAGAGAGAGAGAGAGAGGACAAAACAGAGATAGCCAAAGAAGAGAAGAAAGAAAGGAAGAAAGCGAAACGTTCTTATAGTTAGTTCAGGGAGGTTTGTGCTGGACGAGAGCTGGATAATAATATAAAAGTATTTTAAGGAGTGAGAGACCTTAGGGAAATAAATAGTCAAAGAAGACAGGTGAGGTGCTGTGACACTTGGCGATCGAGACAGGCGAATCTAAAAGACACGAGAGAAAAGGATCGAAGGAAGAAATGAAAGAGAACGAAGGGAGAGGGAAGGACGAGATGTCCTAAGGAAAAATATATTAGGAAAAGATAAGTGGGTGTCGTCGTGGGACAAATGTGCAGGGTGTACAGTGTCAGAGACAGTGCTTTCTGAGGGAGCCCAGAGAGAAAAGGAAGAACGAAGAGAAATAAAGGGGAATCAGGAGTGAAAGGAGGAGGATGCGGGGCCAGAGGAAGGGGGCGAGAAGCCCCAATCGTTTCTCTTTATAGGGGGTAGATCATTATCAACGTTCCCTCCAATATATTTTTTAACCTTGTCCAACCAAACGACTTTCCAGGAAGGTTCGTCCGGGTCGTGAAAGAAAGTCAAAATGTCATACTGTGAAAAGAGTTGAACCTCGAGGAAGACGTCGAGTGGTCTTAGAGACCTCCTGGAGCTCCGGAGGCTTCGCTGTTCTTCCGCGAAAGCAAAGGTGGAAAAATGGTGCGTCGATGAGTCTGAATTTTTCATAAGACGGTCTCTGCTAGCACTTTCTTCGCCGACTCTTGGCGTCCCGGAAATATCGGTGGCTCCTACTCGCGATATCAATGTGGTCGATGAGACCTCATCGAGGCTCAAGTTCCGGGTTCGGTCTTCCTTGTACCAAGATACACGCGTTTGCTGTTATCTCGGTGTGTTTGCGTGGAGGAAGGTCCCACGGCCAATCAGTCTGATCCAATAAAGCAAAGCGGCCGTTTACTAGCAAATTAACGTGGTCGGCCGGTGCTGATCCTTAAGCACGATATATCAGGTTCTGTGACGTCTCCTTTGAATTCACCGACGGTAAAATCTAAATAATCAGGCTGATGCGAGAATGAACCTCGGGCGAAATCGCGCGGGGTTTACAATGAGGGTCGGAGTGCAGCCGCGCCAATTGCGGAATCACTTTCCGGAAGGAAGTTTCTTTAGTACGAAAATCAGTGATAAACGACCATTGAGATGCACTGGGAAAATTTTCATTTTTTCCCCCTTTGCCTTCGCTGAAAAGAACTGTGGACAATTTGACGAATCGGTGATTAACGTCAGTCGTTTCTTTTTTACAAAGTATATTGTTTTCATGAATTCACGTAATACGATCGCAACGTGATCTTCCTGCGAAAGTGGTTGGGTTGTCGAAGAAACGGATTAACGAGAAGGAAGAGGTGAGCAATGAAAAGTAGAAACGGATGTCCTAAGAGAAAAATTCGTAGATCGCTCGACTCTTGGACGTGTTACGTCACGAGAAGTAACGTCCGCTAAGGATCATTAGAAGAAGCACTGCCGGGGTTCTCCAAGATGGCGGACGAGAAAGAGAAGCAAACATTCCTGCAGAAGCTACTGTTCTACACAACCGCCTTCTTCATCCTCCTTGGCACCTTCAGCCTCTTCGCCTTCCTCTTCTTGGTCCCCTTCGTCATCGATCCCGCCTTCACCACAATCTTCATGCAGTTCGATACGCGTCCGGCAGAATGCGTCACCATCGACGTTGAGTCCAGGAGAGGTGAACAACATATCGGTCTTTTCATCGTATAAATGTCATTTTCGTTGTTCTGCATGATCTTCTTCACGTGTTATTCGATCTCTTTACAATGATTCTCTTGTCTCTTTTTCTTCTCCTCTTCGTGTTGAAGAAATTCAAAATGGCAAATAACAAAGATAGCGAGTAGACTCGCGAGATCGTCGAAAAAATAATTCTTCGATTTATTCGAATTTTTTAATGAATTTTCAAAATCTTTATTCTTCTATTCTACTTTCGTTTCTGGAATGCATGTACCTCACTTCCTTCGTTTCAATGATTATCTTCTTCCGTTCTCACTGCTCTCAAGCCGAATCTTCAATTTGCTCGGTCTGAGAGACTTTCCGCTCGTACGAATCAGGATGCATGAAAATTTCAAGGAAAGCTCCTCTGGTTCAGCGTACATCTCATCCATTGTTTCTCTTGCCCAAAAATGATTCTTATGTCCTTCGCATAACTAGAACGATTTGCCATTTTCGAAGTTTTATTATTTCTCCAAGTGCTTCGTGAAAATTCGATTTAACGGTTCATCTCGATATCCATAAAATCAGATCCAATCAGCTGCAAGAAAAAGATCCTCGCAAGAGCAGTCGATTGTCGGCACTGACGCGTTAGCGTAAAAAAAAAAAGACGCCGACGCCAATCGACAAGTCGCCAATTGCGAGTCGGCCAACTTTGAAAAAACTTCTGTTGCCCTCGCTTCTCTTTCTTTTTGAAGCGCAATTTCATTAATTAGTTGGACGAGACGACCTTTGGAATGGGAACTTTCGAACTAGAATTACTCGAGGGCCGGAGGTGGCAATATCAGGGACGATGCCAGATAGAATCTTCCCTAGAGAAAATTTTAGAAATTCTAGTCTTTACTATAGCGTTGTCAATTCCGAATCCTTCATTTTTTGGTCCGCACAACAATTTCTGCAATTTTTCAATGTCCCGTGGGATTTTCTGAATAGCTGAAATCGTTCTGAGGTTATGGAAACTTTAGGCTACCCTTATGCCATATGTGCATGTAACATAAGTGCGACTGTCCTCTATGTGGTCTGAATTTTCAAGGTCTTCGCAACTTCTTTTTGTCTTGATCGTTCAGTGAAAAAGTTTCTTCTGTATAACTTCATTATTTGCAAAGATAATATTTGCATATAGGTAATCTACTTTTATTCACATTCGTTCACTGCTATATTTTTCATTTTTTATTTCTTTCACCTCGACAGCCCGACGTATAATTAAAATGGACCATTCGTTGGGAAAAAGAAAGAATAGAGAATTATAACGTATAGAAGGATCGTGAAAGGAAGGGTGTATTTGTCCATTGGATAAAATATTCATTTTCTGTGGAATATGAAAAACTGATATTACGCTCGGATATAGCTGTTATCAATGTAAAGGGGATTTACATATATCGCAATCTGTGATATCTGTTGAACGACTGAAAATAAATTTTCGAAATCAAATTACAATCCACATTTGAATTTTATTCCGTAGCGAAATTTCCGCTGTTGGCAATATATTAAAGAAATTTTGAAAAGTGTAACTGATCGAGTTTCTCATTCGATTCTATTGATTTCCGGCACCGTAGGAAGCACATCGATATACCAATCACTCGAGAATTTCTTCGATCTCCACGATAAAGGGTGTCGATCGTCTTAAATTAATTGAAAAAAACGTAATCGTTTTCTATGACGTGCCTCAGCCATGGATGATTTAGTAAATTTCTAAAAGTCTCCAGGTTTGTCTGTCGCTCGAATCGAGGTTTAAAGGTCAAAAGTCTCCGTTCTGTACGCATGTGCATAAGTGTTCGTGACGTGTCTGAATGATTTATGGGAATGATCTCATCGTCGTAAATTCAGGTGCAAGCAACTGCTCCTGGACATCGTGTAGAGAAGGGTGCACCAAGGAACTGTATGATTGCACGCAAATACGCGTCAACTACAAGCTTCCGGTGAACACGTCGGAAGCGGAAGAGGACGGGACAGGCGAGGAGGGCAGAGCGGGAGGAGGTGTTAAGGGCGACGAAGATGCGAAATCGCGATACGAGAGAGCCCTAAGGGAGTACGACTACGCGGAGGACATCGACGACGTCTTCGACGAGGACGGAGACTCTGGACTACCAAAACCCTTCCCTACAGGTATCATCGTCAACCCTTACTGGTAGCCAGACTCTCGATGGGATTGAAACGAGATAAAAACAAGCCTAGAATGAAGTTGAATATTCTCATTTTTTTTTTCAAATTTTAACGATCATTGTTAATGTTGATCATTCGACCAATCACATCTTCAGGTCTGATGGGCAATGACTCCGAGTGGTACTTCACCGGCGCGAAGCTATTTCCCAACGTAAAAGGCTGTGGATACCCTCCAATGCTGAATTGCAGTAATTTCTACAGGCAATACGCCAATATAGGGCAAAATTTTAGCTGTTACTATTCTAAAGTGGATCCTGGAATCGTCATAAGCGACTTGGACATGTGGCAGGTCTCTGAGGAGAATTTTTTTAAAAGCGTCCACGATCTTCGAATTCGACTCTGTCCTGTCTTCTCTTTCAAATTTCCTGGATATTCACTTTTTTTTTTCTTGGCCGTTCGACGACGTCTTGTACGACAGACTTAAACCAGCAATATATCAAGTTTCCACGTTTAGTTACACTTACGTAACGGAAAGTTCATTTCTATCGGTATAAATGCATTTCAACGTGAATAGCTGTGCCGACGGCGACGGCGACGGCGACGGCGATGTTGACAAAGCCGTGAACCGTCGGCCGCGATAAACCAGACTGCCAGGAAATTCCTATCCGTTCTTCGGTTCGAGATTCAATCGGGAAACGCGCCTGCACCCTCCTTTCAATTATTACGAGTTTCATGATGACGGAAGCGGTGACGTCACTTCCCTTTCACAAGTCGCCAAGCTGTAGTCGGATTATGACATTCTGTCCAGATTGAAATTCTACACGGATTGCGTAGCAATTCCCAAGAAGTCACGTATCGAGTGACTGGACGTGATTATTTTTGAAAATCCAGTAAAATCATAACTTCTCGAATTCTAAGATCGACTTTATCGACGCAAAAGCCAAAAGAGGGTAGGAGGTATTTTTAAGTGAATCTTATCAGGTCAAAATCGTAGGTCCACATGAATCTCGTCTACGCGATGGCCATTCCGATACCGTCTTTCATAATATCGGTGATATACCTCACCATCGCCTACTTCAAGATTTACAACGAAGAGGAGGAGGAGCTCGTGGGTGGCGAAGAGGGCGAGGAGGGCGTCGAGGCCGAAGACAGTAACGCGACGCCGCTTCCCCCCACGAGCGGCGCTTTAACTCCCGGAAGCGAAATTTTCAGGGAGGACATCGCCAGTTTCGGTCATCAGCTCATAGTCGCCATGGCGGATGACATCAGTCGAGAGAGCCTCGACGGAATCCCGAATTCGCTCTCGGTCCAGGGGTAAGCAGTTACCAATCCTTAATATTTCACGGTGCCAGCCATAAGCCAAACATGACAAATTGAAACAGCCATACTCATTTGTCTGACTGTCTCCCAGAGTCCTTTGGGCTCGTACGCGCAGAAAGGTAGAGCGTGCTTTCATGAGAAAAGTGGCTGAGGAAATATTTGCCAAGAGGTTGTCAGTCTGCTGGCCGAGGGGACAGTATCAAATCCAAGTGGTAGGAGCTTTGATCGATCATAACCGTCCACCGGTAGAAAACTCAATGTCCATGCTTTGGCCCATTCGATATGAGGATACGGCGACGCACAGTCTGTTATCACATATCTATTATAGCAGACCTACATATATATATGTCGGCGCACAACCGGGAACCACCGACAGAGGTTCTGTTTTGATTTTTTTTTTAGTTGTAAAATAAGCTTTTGGTTTTTTGAGTGGCGACTGGTAGACAAGGTGCCTTCCAACCCGATAACG
>JARQTI010000563.1:1194676-1218863 GCA_030142655.1 Trachelus tabidus | reverse complement strand
GCCATGGCGGATAAGGCACCAGGATCGGATTCCCAGGGACCGATCAACCTATCGGCCAACAACACGACATATATATAGCCTCTTTCCCGACACACGATTCCATTCAAAAGAAATCATAGATGGCAGCATGTAAGGCAGTGCCTTTATATCCTCGATACCTATATACCTATATATACATGTATTCCGTACTATAGTAATACATAAGCCAGCGGAAAACAATTACGCAGCGAAGCCAGCAGCTGCTCTGGCATCTTCCTACTTGCGAATGAAAAGAAGGTTAGTTATGGTTAAGGGTGAAAAAAAAATTATTTATTACCCAAAATCCTTTCACGAAACTAAAATATTACTGCCAGAACGTCAACCTAGTCGCGCTATTGGCCAGTTACGCGTCCGAGGACACCCGTGTTAATTTGGAAAAACAAGAAATTCTAGGTCAACGCATCGCGATCCGATAACACCGAAATTACGCGAAAATGTCAAATGGGAAACCCGGCACGAATCCATTCGGAGAACCAGCAAACGTAACCTCGTTCGATCAGCCGTCGCGACGCCAGCAGCCTCGAGCATTGAGAAAAATTGAACGACCCTTCGGGAGGGACCCTTCCTTACCTCTCCCACCCTCTTCGCTTCTCCCACCCACAGGACAGTCCAATGTCCTGAAGTGTTTCAAAACTGTCGGAGTTTACGACTAATGCTGCTTTCCCTTCGTGCCAATCGATATACATTCGTACACCCGTTACATCATGCCAACAAGCATCCCCACGGTATTTGCGTTATGCCAAACCGACCCACGGTACGCGATTTCCATCGGCCAAATATTTGACGGCTTTGACGAACCCTTGGAATCGATGGGTATTCGGCTATGAATAACATTTATACTAAACGGAAGTTGAGGTATCCGATGACTCCGAGCCGCAGGCAACAATGAAATTAGCCGACGACACCGTTCGCCGAGTCAACGAATGCACAGGGATCGTCCGGTGCATTCGGTAGGCTCACAGTACATGATATGCGGTATGTGGTGTGCGGTCTGTGTGGTATTTGGTAGAAAGCGAGTGGGTAGGTGGCAGCTGGTGTGTATAGTGTAGCAGTGCGTGAGGGAGGCCGCCGAGGAACAAGCAAGGACGCAAGCATCGATTCGAACCCCCAACCTGTCGCCCCAGCCCAATAACCTAACTCGTACGACTCACCTCGTTTCTGCCTGTACACAGCGAAACGCCTGCTGAGGATTCTAGGTACAACAAATTAATAATCACTCCGAGCAGGATACAATAGAACGTTTCAAGATCGCTATGACTTTTTGTTTAGGCAGTTTTCGGAGGATTGGCGAACGTCGTTTAGATAGCTAGGAAATGCCCATGAAAGTGTATGGAGGATATTTACAAGGTGCCAGATCGAAAGATCGACTTGGAATGCAGTACTGTGATGCCGATGGAAAATGTTATCGTTTAGAAAAGTTTTTACTCAACTGAAAATTACGTGAGCCGTCTACTGATAACGTGTAATCAAACTGTTGGAGTTGAGGCTTTCGAAACTTTAGAAAGCTGGTCAGTGTCAGTTGGCTGCTAACCGTGCTTCCTGTTAATTGGTAGATTCCACGTAATTAAAAGCCCTTCGAGTACTGACAGCAGGGAATTAACATTTCGCCAGTTCTCGATTTGTAACTGGAAATTGAAAACCTGTGTACTACGATCTAATTACGGATTCTTATTCAATGTGCTTGACAGGAGTATCTGCCGATGTGCCATAAGTGCTGAGGAAGTGCTAACGTGTTTTATCATTAAAATCGATTAGGGTGAATGTCAGTGGAGATTTTAATGACTCTGCTGAACGAATTATGAATTATTTAAAAGTTGAGACCCTCCTCTGGCTTTTATGCGACTTAATAAGGCGGGGGCGGAGGGGGGGGAGTAATACTGGTTTACAGATATACAAGTGTTGTCATAATACAATTAAAACTAGGCCTAAATTATCCAAGTATCGTATACAATGTTTTTTAGGTTGTCCGAGAAATTGGGTTATGGTATATTTATTAATTTTTCTTTTTTTTTTCAGAAACTTGAGCAAGACGATGACGACGAGTATCTCGACACCCCCTGGGCCGACGGCGGCAGTTTGAAACGTAATTTTCAAGGTTTGAACAATATCACGTGGAGACCCCACTAAATTGACATAATCGAGCAACACAAAAAGACAGAGAAAGAACAAGGAAATCCCGAGTCATTGAAAATCGCGTGAAAATTGACATTGCTGCTTAAAAAAAAAAAGAGAAAAATACATCGTACCACGGAGTGAACCAGAGATCCAATGCTCAACAGTTTGATAAATCTTCTTGTAATATTGCTTGACTCGATCGCAAGCAACGAGGCATTCTTGAAGCACGAATCATAATAACGTTAATTCAGGAATGTCTGTCGAAGAAACAAAAAAATGGTGAAAAAACGTTAATGGAGAGATATTTACGAAAATGAAAATATTGACAAGCACTTTAGAGAATCGTGAAGATAATTAATCCACACGCACACTACTACCCAGTCTAACGAGTTCTTGTATTACCCATAGATATATGATATTTTGTATCCGACATTTTTCTACGTCCGATAGATGGACACATTCTCGTTGTCGATGGGAAACACTTTTGTGACCGTCTCGACGCCAAGAGACAACGCCACTTTTTCTCAAATCATCCGGGCATACTGTTAATAAATTCGCATACAACTATTTATTGCGAGAGATTCGCCTTTACCACGGGACGCGATTCCTTCGCGATTGGCAAATCGCAGACGTGCACGATTATTCCCAAGTCGCAGCAGACGAGAAAGAAGGAAGACTCGATGATCCAAGGAAGCACAAAGCAACGGCAAGTAGAGTTCTAGCGATGATAAATTTGGAAATTAAAAAAATAAAAGTATTCGGTCATCGAAGGTGTAGTACAAATACGAGTAACACACTTCACTTACTGCACTACGCGTTCTACTGCCGTCGCGCATCACGTGGCATCATTCTATTCATGTACTGTAACGTATCTTTCTTAACTCGACACCGACAGCGAAAAATCTGAGAACGAACTGTCTTCGTGAACCGACCTACGTTACCTTCGGCCGTCCACCCTTCGCTCATGCATCCGCAAGCCAGGCGGCCGCCAAACCGACGAGCTCGTATGAACTGGAAGTCGGGGTGGAACAGGCCCAATTCCACCAAAAACGAGAGCTCTGACGGAAACTATCAGAAAGACGATAACGGATCCTGTAGATTTTTGAGGACGCGTAAAATCGAGAAACGCAACCGTAGCTGCTGATCTTTGTGGTCGCGTAAAATCAGCAAACGCAACTGGACGCGCGAACGGGAGCGAACGGTTACGGAAATGCACGGCCGCTCAGCCTGCTAGGTTGAAGTAGAGAGGGTCGGCAGTAACAGTCAGGCAAATAGTGCGAGAGACAGAGAGCACCGGCTCGAGATCGTAACAAAACGAGTCGGACGTGTTTAATCGAAATCCCTTCACCAATTAATAAATTGGGAGACTCACCGGAGCTGGTGCAGCTGATCCGTGGAGGCAGAGAACTGCACCCAGAGAGCACTCGGATGGACACTGCACTATGGCATGGCACTGCACTTCCGAAACACTCACAGAAATTCATAGAATTTCCTGGATATCGCGAGAGCAACGCGAGAACTGTACGAACAGGAACTTGCTATACCGTAGCGAAACACGGCAAGAAAAACTATCAACAGATAGCACGGGAGCGCGAGGCAGCTCGTGACACCTCGGTCGGTGTCCCGAGACAGACTGACTTTGACGGTAGTCAAATTTGAGAACTAGTAATTCTGATTGGTCGAGATCCTTATAGCCGATAACTCTTCCATCTCCCTCGAGTTGTCCCTTTAAACCAAATCGAGAGCGTTCCTTAGCGAATCGGTACGTAAAACTTTTGGAGATCCTCCACGGCCGTTTCCCCAGGACATCGGGCGACAGCTGGACACCACATCCTTACCTCGGGTCAGGGGGTTCCTCTCCTGCCCTTAACCGTATCAAAACTATAACTCTGCCCGCTCTACAGCCCTTTGCCCATCTCCAGCGGGGCGCTGGTATCTCACCCGGGCTTCTGCCGATCCGTCTTCGTCGGGTACTTACCTCTGCCAGGCAACTCGATACGTCGAGACTATCTGTCTACGGCAGATCCGAGCACCTCAACTAAACCATAAGGAAATCTTCCGAGAGCATTGGCGTAACTATACGTAGCTTCTGAGCAGGGTGGCGACTCGAAGGGAACCAGAATTCGAGAAAGTTATCTGTATCGGTAGCCGGACTCGCCTTGTGACCGTGATTCGAAAAACACGTCAGAGTACATATAGTATAAAAAAATATGTTGTCATTACCACAAAGACTTACGCTCGAATTTTTAAGCGATTTTGAAAACTGCTAATGGCCAAGTGGTGGGAGAAAAAAATTGTGTAAAAAAATATTAAAAAATGTATTATAAGTGGTACGACACACTGCTCTGGTTCACTCCGAGATGAAGCTGGTGGGCTGAGGGGGGGGAGAGAGAGAGAGAAGAAAAAGCACGCGAATAAAAATCAACTTGCAAAACACTATCGTATATTACGTCACATTTACTTATCGACTTAAACTTAATAATTAAATAAATACCGATAACGTTTAAATATTACTAAGTAATTTGCTTGCTGTGTGATCATGACGTATCCACCCACCGTGCATCGTAGCGACTAACGTAACATCATATGAGAAGGAAAGGTACAAGACACCACGCATGATAACACTGGCTCACACACAAAGTACCATGTTCCATATCCATCGTAAAGGTCACGACGTAGGGGTAGTAGGAAGAGGCATCCTTAGTGGAGATGCTGTTCATTCGTTTATTATTTTGATTTTTATACTTTTAACGAGAGCCGCTCCAATCGATTCACAAGTCAGCTTGAACGATCGTATAAATGAGATAGAGCGAGATAGGAGGAGAGAGGGTGAAGAGAGAGCCATGAAAACGATATTTTGATTATAGATAATTTTTAACTGCGAAATATCGTCGTACGTGACGCACCGAGAAAGTGCTTTAGAAACGTATAAAGTTTTGGGCTGCAACCCTTTTACCCTCTCCACAATGATCTCGGATTAAATAAACTGTGAGTATGAGATGGTGCGAATTGTTGACCGTGCTCAGAATTTATTGACAGCGTATAAAATATCGTAAAAATTCGAGATAGGTGCTGTTATAGCCATGGAAACCTTAATTCTTAGTTATAACCAAAGTCATTGTTAGACTCGGGTTTATCGATGGGGATGAAAAATTCTTTGATTTCATGGAGATTCGTGAAAAATACACGGGAGCATACATACACATCCACACAGATAAATATGCATATACATAATACAAGACATTGATAAGGGTGAAAAAAAAAAGAACTAAGGAAACGACGAGAGATGAAATAATTGAATTGTTTTTATGAATTAAGAACAAGTTGTCTGTGATCTACAATAATTAGAAGAATATTGAATAAGTATTTGAAAAAAAAAGGTAAAATTAAAAATAAAGAAAATATTAATAATGTATATTAAAAGCGAAATAAGGAGAATCGAGATTTAACCAAGAGAATCTATCGAAGTATATTGCACTTGGGATTTTCAGATTTTGTGACTTTCAAAGAGAGTATGATTAAATAGGGAGGGAGAGAGGGGGGAGCAGCAGAATAGAAGCAAGAAAAGTTAACGAAGTCACTTGCAATGGAATTCTAGCTATTAAAGAGAAACTACAAAAAATGAAAAAAAAATAGAAGATACGGAGGATGCAAAGGCTAAAACGAAAAAAAATTATAGTTGCTGTTGTTAATCTGTGCTACTTCGTGAAGTAATAAAGTGGAGGAAAGATAAAGGCAAAAAAAATATAAAAGTGCGTTTTGCGCTTGAGTAATTAAGAAAAACTGGCACTCGCCCGTCGCGGCCACAAGTAAAATAGTAATAGATAGATTTATAGAGGCGCAAACACCAAAATCGTTCCTTCCACCCGCTCCGGCCGTGTATTTAATTATTAATTTTAATATATCGCATTTCACGTAAAGTCGAAGCTCTTCAAACTATAAGCGCACCTCAAAATGCAATTGACTTGTCGGCGTTTTATCAATGCAAAGAGACAACATGCCACTGTCACCAAGTAATAAGTTGTTCAAACAAGTGTTGCGAAAGATGTTCGAGATAATTTTTGTACCGTTTGGCACATACAAGACACGTGCAACATTTGTCGACTTTATATTTATGTACAACATTCAATTATTATAAATTTTCGACGTTATTATGAACTACGATCAATTTCGTGTGAAAGTGTATATGGCTTTTTCTGCGGTTAAAAATAAAATGTTGTCAAAGCTTTACTCAGACGTGCGTTTATTGATAACCCGTAATCCTAAGACTGTGGGGTCAAATCGCCGATGCTGCACCAGTCGTTGACAACCTTATGGACTTGCGCAAGGTGTAAAACAGAGACGAAAACATGATCTCTGACAAAGTGTCTACGATTGGTACAGTTTCTTCTTCTTAACAAGGCCATTGCTTACTAGATACTAATTTATTTATTTTTTTTTTGGAACAGAAGCTACAATCAATTAAGTGATATACAAATATACTCCTGTTACAACAAATGTTTATTTGCATACAGAGATCATATATTTATTGTTCATCTTCCAATTTTCCTCTCATTTCTGCATCTGCAACAGAAGCAATAACAAATTTCTAACCTATTTCGCATCGAATTTTCAATACTTCTTGGCTACAGTCTTAATCAGCATTTGAACGTTAGTTTGTCATCTGTTATTCAGGACTCTAGCCAATTTATCATCATTCTATACTTTTTCTTCCATACGTAAAATCTTGAAAGTCAAATCTAACTGATTAATCTTGCGAATTATTACCTCACAAGGTCCATTTCGTTCGGAAATGGCAAAAGTCCCTGGAGCAAAGTCGATCTCCTACTTCCTCTTGGTCCAACACTTCTGTAATGAATAATCGTTCACTTAATGTATATACAGACACTGCCGCACAATATTGATAGATTAGGTGGGTAAAATCAGTAAAACACGTTGGGAAATTTTGGCATCAAATTTTTCAGACCCGAAAGATGTTATCATCATTATAATAGACTTCAGAATAATATTCAAAAAGGGTACAAAATATTTTCACGACATTCCTTACATTTTCAATAAATGTTTTCAAATCCAGTTCGTAACGGAGAGCCTAGGGCTGAGCACGTGTCCATCAACCAGCAGCCACGGCGAGTTCTGTAACAAGAGAGAAAAATCTGATAAGAATTGTTAATGATTCGCAGCGAGTGAACAATCATCAAGAATTACATCAGTACACGTTGGGATATTTGACATCAACTTCTTCAGACCCGAAAGATGTTATCATCATGTAATAAACTTAAGATAAAGATCACTCGAATAAAGAATATTCAAAAGGGTTATAAACAAATATTCGCACAAGGCTCCTTACATTTCCCATTAACGTTTTACAAGTCCAAGTCTTGACGAGTAGCACAAGTGTCCATCAGCCAGCAGCCACGACACCGCGAGTTCTGTAACGAAAGAGAAACAGAACTGATAAGGAATTGGTGACAAGATTCGTAGCGAGAAGACAAACAAATTGAAGAATTACGTCAGTAAACGTTGGGATATTTGACATCAAATTCTTCAGACCCGAAAGATGTTATCACCATGTGATTAAAAAAAAAATAAAAATTTTTGTTCTAAAAACATTTAAATTTCTCAAGATTACGCGTACTTATGGACACACGTACAACATAAGCTTTCAAAAAAAGAAGAAAGAACAAAAATGAAGTATATTTTTAAAATGTGTCAAAGAAATTGAATGATATTCGCAATAACTCACCTGAAAAAGAGATCCTAAGAGTGTCCCCCTCATCCGACAGCTGCGCATATCTGTAATCATAAGAAAATACCGTGAGAACAATGTTTCGGGTGATCTCGAGACGAGTATCGCTATATTCTAAATCTTGAATTAGTTTCTCTTAGAGTGAAAAAATCCCTAATCCTCGATTAAAGAACGCGCTCTCTGTGGGTTTTCTGAAAATTTCTGAATTCAGCGTCAAAATAGCTCGTTGATAAATGCATGTTCACGTGGTAGCAGTCACCGTAAAAGGTATGTGCGAATACATACAATGCGATTAGACGTATTACGACATCCGTAAGTGTATAGCTTAATTGTCGTGTAACAACTTTCACGAAGAAACAGTCCTGTAATGAGCAAATTATTGCTTATGACACTTTATCAACGCGATTTTCAAGCATGCCAAATACGAGTTCTAGTTGACTCTAGCATGTCATGGTAAAATAATATTTATTTGTAGGACAATATATGAGAATGTTATTCGTGTAGTTGAAGCCTTAGCACGATGTACTTTTTGCAAATATTGCCAATAAGATAATGTTCCATCAAGACAAAAAAAATATATCAGCGCGATAAAACGCTTGTTAAGAACCTTCTATTCCCACCCACGGAGAAAAATCCTTATTCGCTGAAAAGATATATTGTAGAACAGCCCAGGTTGTTTTCAATGGGAAACACCTAGACAACTCGTGAGAATAATTCGTGTTCAAATATGTCGGGTTGTCATAGGCAGAGATAAATATACACCGGGGCTGTCGTATTGCAGTTATTCAGGTAATTCGTATGAATTTTGTATACGAAAATCTTCGTAAGATCAATTCCTCGTTATTGAGCATATACAGGTATACTGTTCATATCGAACGCAATTGATTATTGATATTATCAAATAAATTGCAATTTTTCAAAATTTCTATCCATTCGTGTTTTTCGTCCATGCATCTTTAGATACAAAGAGTGTGTATCCCCGGGTCCCGAATACATAAATTTAAATTACCTTTAATAACATTTTCACAAAGTCTACTCACCTCGTTACACAGTGGTTCAATGACTAGTGGTTTTCAAGTAAGTAAGCCTATCTTGTCATTGCAGTTCTCTCCTCCGCTAAAACGACTCATTCTTAGTCGTGATCGATTACGTTCAATTCGGATAATAATGTTGCAACTGTAAACACAGGTATATCGACACAGCTGTCACGAGAAAAGAAAAACTAGAAATTCCAATAATTTTGGGAAAGATTCATATTGAACAATGAATTTTTTTTCATCTCATCCAATGACCGATAACAAATATGAAACGTACTCGGTGTGAAAGCTATTGAACACGGTTGAAACACGAGATAATGATTTTTTCTGACTTCTAGGTAAACGAAGAAGAATTGATGCATTGAAAAGTTTGCAATGTTAAAAGCATATTCGAAAACAGTGGACAATTGTGCCAGCTATTGGAAACACGAGGAAAAACTGGAGGAAGAAATTAAATAAAATAAAGGGAATGCACGCAGGTGCACAGATCCAAAGATTCACTTGAATTAAAAAAAATCATTCGATGCAAAGACGTATTGAAATTGTAAAATGATAAATAAAAAAGTAAATAAATTGAGAAATCGTTTAAATACTACCATCGTCTTAGCTAAGTTTTCCTTACATCGACAAGATCGTCCGATAATTTTCATTCCTTCGGTCGTTGCGTAGAATCGATACTCGTACGTAAACGTCCCACGAATGTCTTCTCTTTCCATGATCGCCATTACAAATTCTAAAGCGATCTACAGAGCTTTCGGTTGAATTGGAAGAAGTTTTCAGAGTAGCTTGATTTATGTTCGACGATGGAGCTTCAACTTTCATTGGTGATTTCGTCGAACGAAACACGATCACGTTCCACGTGTTACGCAGTAAAGCCATATTGTAAAAATTATCAACATTTTTCGAGCTAAAGTTATTAGAAAAAAGGTTGTCCAATTAATGAGGAAATAAAAAAATTCAACAAACTTTTTTTTTTCGACACCATAAAATCCGAAGGTTTTCCTGTGCGATTGATCAATGAAAAAAAAATGCCTTCAATAATTTACCTAAAAATACCATTTACGCGTATAAAATTACAAATCACCGTTGCCAACGTTGACGACCGATTAAAATTTTTAACAAATTTCGATATTCCTCCTACAGAGTATTTCACGACACCAAGAGACCAAATTACCAAAGATTGGCATTTCAGAAGAGAAAAGAATACAACCTTGCTCCTAATAACTGCCCAATAGAAAACCATGTACCAGAGAGTATACACGCTGGATTTTCGCTAAATCGTGGACACGGTTTTAAAAAGTGTTATTTCAGGTTTTCATACAAATTTCTTACTACCCCCCCTTCGTTACAATTTCTACCAACAGTCACGCAAGCAATATATTTATTTTTAGAACTTTATTGATAAAATTATGTCTCTGACGACGAAGTTCCTTGACAAAGTTCGGGCGGCCCTGGCCCTTTATTTATCATATAAAGGCCTTACTCTAAAATTAAGTAATAACTCGATCGAGCATTTGCAGACGAGAGAAAGCCATACAACGCTCCCATTGATCGAGCCCTTCGCGACTTGGTTCAGCATAATAACCAATTTCGCAAAGATAAGTTAACTTAATGTTAATACTACTATCTTCATTGTACGATCCGTGGAGGATCACTCAAGAACTTCACGCATATTTCTTAAACGGACTAACGTCCGTTTCAGTCACGTTTCCTTTTTCTTTTAGCTTAGTAACTAGGGCCACTCCTATCCTACGTAACGTACAAATCAATTTTACAGCCGGTTCAAATAGAATGTTCAGTCCTCGTGAGAAAGAATATACTATCAGTTTCCCAATAGGCGATTCGAACTTGCTTCGAAATAATTCTTCCCTCGACAATTCGAATCGCCACTGTAGACCGACAGAAATATATAAAAATTATGATGGTTCACAAGGTAGATGCGCTATCTCGTCTCAATCCGAGATATTCTTTCAATAAGTTTTGACCGATAGATTATTAACGAACGATTGGTCAAAGAATAATAAATTTAGTCAAGAGAGGACATGTTCGTATAATTAAAGGGCGACGAGGTCGCGATTGTTGGATTAAACAGCCTCTCAAAGAATCGTTGATCCTTTCATAAAGAATTAATTCTTTCAATTAAGACTCGCAGGACATTCTTCTTCGAAACAATATACTACACAAAGTTCTTAGGTGCATCGATAAGTATTCTTAAACGAACGTACGCAGTGTTAAAGAAAAAAAAAAATCTATCAGATAAAAAAGAATATCCTTTTTCTCCTCAGAAATTATCAGAGGACGAAGATTGTGCGCGTCACAAGACGCGAAACAAATTTAAAGAGTAGGTCCAATTCTCGACAAATTTTCTCTCATCCATTTCACTTTTAAACTTAAAATTTTTATCATTTTCGACACACCCCTTCCACGCATTTCAGAAATAATTCTTAGCCGCCTGAATGAGAAAGTTTTCGCAGGACAAGTCACGGAGGCTGTGGACATTGGACACCTCAGGCGTTATCGATCGATATGCGATACGATCGAGTGACGACGGAACCGCAAGGCTGTCCTACCGTGCTCTTCCCCATCAAACGAATTCCAGTCAAGTATTTAGAATCTACTCGCAGTCGCGTTATTGTGTAATTATACGAAGCACCGCCTTTCCCCCTCGTCCCTTTAATATTTTCAAGCGACGTCCAAGCCCACGCACTTTAACGGGATGAATGAATAAGTGGAATCGGACGGTGGTAGATAGACGTAGCATTAGTAATAACGCGTTCCGAGCAGAAACCGCACGGCGCCACAAAGGGCAGGAGAGCATATCGTCGATATTGAATTATTGTTCTCTACTTTCTAAAAGTAAAGCTTATTTCGAGTAAAGGCTTCCGGGTTCCTCTAATATCGTCTCCGCTTGTTCGGATAATCATCCTGACGACCCCGATCGTTGCCACCTTGCCAACGACCGCCACCGCCACCTCCTCCACCACCTCCGCCACCTCCTCCGCCGCCACCTCCACCTCCTCCACCGCGATTATTTCCCATATTTCCCATGCTGCCCATGTTGCCCATATCGACTCTCATGTCCATCAGATCCATTATTTGACCGCGGTCGTCGTTGTAACCCCCGCGATTATTACGATCCATGTTATTATATGCATCCATAAAGGATTTTGGATCCTATAGTTGGTTTTTTTTTTTTTTTCCATATCGTCAACGCATCAATCACATTTTCATGTAAACGCCGTAAAGTTCGTATTAATGACATTTCAGTGGTGGCATTGAACCATATACACGTTTGTTCGTTTGCATAGGTACGTAAGCGTACATAGGCCAAGCCCCATGAATTTGTGAGAAGATTTCCGGTATGCACCGTAAGACGCAGTAATGTGTAGAGTTTGGGTGAACCATTAATACATTTCACGGTTTCAGGGCGACCATCCATGTTTGACAGCAGCGCACAGGTCATCGTCAATTTTCGTCAAATCACATAGAAAAGAAAGGGGAAAAAACACAATGTTAGAAGTTGCGTGTGATCAGAGATCAATGCGTGAACTTATCACGCGCTAGAATTATAACAGAGTATAGAGCAAAGAGTATAGTATACGTTTAGGTTAGGTATACTCCGATTTGGGGATACCTCACTCGCATCACGGTAATCAATCAATCAATTAATTAATTAGACCGGACCAAGCGAATGCCCAACCCAGACTTATCCTCTCCCTCCCACCAGTCCAACATTTCTTTTTAAACAGGATAAACGATTATCCTATATCATATGTACAGTACGCATGCGGCATACAATTTAAGTACACCAAAGCTAGCAGTTTGTCAAAAAAAAAATCAATCAATAAATAATAAACGTAGCACTGTCGTTTGTCCACTTAAATAATTGGTACAGTATGCGGCTTGTCGTAGAGAGGAAGACGCGCAAGAATATTTATGTAGACATTCTTGAAAATGTCAACGACGCGTTGGGTTGTTCGAGATTTCACGAATGTTGAGCGGAGAAGCACAAAGTGCATTTCAAATTTTTCTATGTTAAAGAGGTCGCAGTGTTTCTTCCTTGATAGGTTAACCTTAATTAGTTCTTTTTTTTTGTATGTACACATATGTCCCACCCATATTAAATTCATAGAGCGTACGTCAGCACTGGGGTACTGCACGAATATTGGAGTAAAAAAGAAAGAAATATTTCCAAAGCTAAGAAATCGAGTGATCTTGGAAAGAAAATCGCTTGGGAGTTGAAATGTGATACGAGCAGCAAGCAGACTTGATCAGGGTCTTCGAGCAAACTCTTCACATTGTCTTTCTCCCTTTGAAACAACTTTCGCAGAAATTTTTAGGCGCTGAATTTAAAAAAAAATCGATTACAGAGAACGGTCGAGAATAAAAATATTGCTGGGTTCGTAGCTACTGCAGAGTCAATTGTACTGTGGATAATAATAATGTCTGTCATTGTTGGGCATTTCTTGGTCCGCAAATAAAAATTCAACACTATGGAACTACCTAATCGAGGGTTCAACATTATCGCCGAACAAGCATTGATAGGAAGGCATATCGCAAATTGAAATTGGGAAAGTAAACTGTAGTACGAATTCTGTAGTTCCATAGTTCGGTACAACCTAAGCCTTATGACAACTAGAAATATTAAGAAACAGAGCCTCCTGTCTGCAAACACGTGGAGAGGCCTAACGAGGGCAATTTCACATAAAGTCCAGAGTATCAAATATATCGTCGAATGTGGATTATAAGTTTTTTTTACTCGTTTGAGTAAACCGCCACCTTTTAAAAACTTTCAATTCCTTAGTCAATGATAAGATCAATGCTTTCGTCGCAAATAATTAACGCATTTCATCATTGTTACATTCAGTGGGATTCGTAATATAACATTAGATTATGTTATCAAAGAGTGTGCTAGGTGAATATAGTTTGATATATCAACAGATTTTTCAGGTTGACATTTCATAATGATTCGCGAGACATTCCTCTTATCGAGAAGAACACGGCGTAGAGTATAATTCCATATAGGCGGATCCGATAGGATAAGTTTTTTATTTAGTATAGTTTGTTTTTACTTTTAAAACCTATTCATATATCGGGCTCGATATTTCATTTGGGAATAGATAAGGAGTGTTCGATTTCCTATTTTGACACACATCATATAATCCCCGTATCATGGGGGAATATTCCTTGTGTTACGGTCAAACGTATATATAAATTTATATTACTTGATTATCGTGGCAGAAAGCTTTGTTTTCTTGTTGTGTTAGATATCGTAGCAAAGGCTAGTTCGCTCGAACAGACTGATAAATATGTATTGTGTGATAAATTCAATGGCCAATGCCCGTTTAACGCCTCCACGTGTCGAAGCCGTTCGACAAATTTGTCTTCAGAAGATACTTTACGACTGTTAGAACCTTGGAAAATCTTAAGTCAGTGGCAAAATGGAAGACTCGGCAGTGTTGCAGACATTAGAACTCTGTTAATAGCATGCTCACACAGAATATCGTCGAAGAAACTCTTAGAAATTGACAGTAGGAGTTCCCGTTAAAGCAACTGTACAGTCATGCAAAAGTAAATCCGACATTTCTTTCAGATTACAGAATGTCATGTTCTATGAGACGATAAATCGTCAATATTGGTATTCTTCAAGTATCAGAGTAGATAAATTACAGTAAGAGAAATAATAAAATTAAAAAAAAAAAAGGAGAAAAGAAATTTCCGCTAAATTCAGATAGAGAGTAGTAAACCTCGAGATTTAAATATTGTTAAAAGAGAATAATAATAACAAAAGGAATACGTTACCACTGGCAAATTGTTCCCACCTGAAACAAAATATTGAGAATACCTTTATAGAAAAAATAGACGTTTCTCATATGTAGGAAGCTATCATACTCTACAGTATATATCTTCAATTGTACCCTCACTTTCGGCACACCACAGACACATTATAAAGTATCGTGATGTTTCCTAGTTGGACTTCATTTTTCTTTACCCTGATTAAAAGTATAACTGGCACTTCGAATCTTCAAATTAGGAAGAGACAAGCGTGGCATCAGGGATAATTCAAATGCTTTTTGTTTATAAAATTCCACTTTATCGAGATTGTTTTTCTCAAGCGTTTCGTTCAAAATTAGTAAAAAGTATGAATGTTAGTAATTTCGAAAACACTTACCGTCTGCTTGACCATAACCATCACGGTCGTTGTTACTGACAGAATCGTAATTTTTGCCACCGCCAATGCCACCTCCGCGAATGGCTTGTTCCTTTAAACAAAAATACATTCATTCTATAAGTAAGCATCTGCCATGGCAGAAACGAAGATACAAACGTGAAAGTTTAAGCAGATGTTCCTATACCTGCATAAATAAATTATTTTCTTGTTGTCGCCTGTGTAATTCTTCTTCTTGTCTCCTAATGCGAATTGTCATCTCTTCTTGTTGTCTTCTTCTTAATTCCTCTTCGCGCGTTCTCTGTTCTTCGGCTTGTCGCTCCTTCATCTCCCATTCCCTTTTCTGTCTCTCGCGATCAGCTTCGCGCATACGCAATTCTATAGTCATAGGTGAATTTCAATTAAATACCAATAAAAGATTGTACTAACGTGAATACACTGCAATTAGAATAAGTTCGAAGACGAATACACATACGTTCTCGAAGCAATTCAGTCTCATGTTCGTATCTGGCAAATTCCATTTGAGCTTCAAGTTTCTCCTCTTCCATCGCCATTTCTCGTTTTAAGGCCTCTTCTTTCTGTTTATACAGTTCGTGCAGCTGCTTCCATCTTGTACCATATTCGTGCTCAAAACTGCCAACCTGCGCGAACCTAGGGCCAACTTCTCGCGCTTTGAAGAATTCAGGATTTTTGCGTGGTAGATTTTTATCTGGATACCCATCGACATCGTCTTGTTGTTCAAAAGGTTCCACGATAACCGGTCGTAGAGAGCTATAAATCAATAATTGGAATAGCCTCGTTATTGATTATTGATTGATATTATTCTTGTAAGATGATCTTATTCAAATACGTAAATTCCGATTTACAATTGTGTCCTAACTTTCGGCACACGGATAGTCATGGAACGATTCTAGCCATGTTTCCTAGCTGGACCTACTTCTCTCTACCCCGACGTAAATATTCTGGCACTTCATTACAATTATATGCGATTGTAGAAGCGTGGCGTTGGGGAATTTTCAATAGTAAGTATCAAGTATAAAAATCATTGACTTACGCTGTAAGAAAGTAACAGCCTTCTGTGCATTTTCGAAGAGCTGCTTGGGCAGATGGTTTCTTGCTGTATTCGACGATTCCCTCCCCGGTAGTCTTCCCTCTGTCATCGACTATCACAATCGCGCGTTCAATTTCACCGAATACGCTGAAGGATCTTTCGAGCAACTCGTTTGAAATCCATGGCGTCAAATTCTTTATTTTTATAGACGATGAGTGAGGCGCAAAACGTACTTTGAGAGCGCGACCTTTTCGCATCGTGCCATCCAGTTCACGCTTTGCTTTTTCAGCGTTAGGATGATAGTCCTAGAACGTAAGTTTAGAATAATTTAGAAGCAATCCATGTACAACGAGCAATTAATCATTAGAATCAAATTATATCATTAAAAAAAGCAGCCATAATGATTATCATCACGGTATAATCAAACGGTAATTATTTTAATCATTTAAATAACTAGAACTAATCGTATGTAAAAGTTTAGTAAAGAAAATATCTTGTCTGGATATAATGTCAACATTAATTACCATTCGTAAGAAGGCGAAGTTCTTTTCTTTGTTAACAAATAATTCAGAAATTTCGCCATATTGACCAAACATATTCCGAATTTCTTCCTCGCTGACGTCGTTGGTTAAATTTCCAATGTACAATCTATTTCGGCCACTGAATTTCTTTTCCGTCAAGTCTTGAGGTGGCAACTCGTGTGTTGGTCCACTAATACTCATTATACGCTCCATCAATCGATCCTGCAATATATGAAAACAGCGTACGTGCCATAATACCTTTATCTGCTAAATCTATATTCGTGTTTTCCGAAAAGTTATTTACTTACGTCCTGTGAGCGGCCTCCCATTCCTCTGTCACCTCCTCGCGCTCCTCCGCCACCTCCACGGCCGCCACGCATGGAACCTCCTCGACCCATACCACCTCCCATACCGCCGCCGCCCATACCACCCATACCCATACCCATACCTCCTCCCATTCCCATTCCGCCTCCGCCGCCGCCGCCTCCGCCACCTCCAATAATAGGAGGTGGGCCCCCGCCGCTACCTCCACCGCCGCCTCCTCCACCAACGCCGGGCCCACCACCACTTTCCGATACAGAATTGTCCATACTAGCATCCATGGAATCATTCATTTTTTGCTAAAATCATTCAAGAAAAGGTATGAAAAAATCATGTAATTCGTTGAAATTTGTTTTTTTAAACTATTCAAATTTAGTTTCAGTCTAATACGTGTTGCTTACAAAACATGTTACACTCAGGGCGCATGAATCAGAACTTGTTACTTTATAAAGCGGAAGTAAATTGTAGTCACGAGTGCGCATGCGGCACCATTCAGGCACAAACGACGCCATTTTGTACAACGCTATGCCGCGTGCAAAATCGATAATAAAGTTTTCTCAAACACACTTTGTATATGAAAACGACTAGTTGATCTATAGTCAAATGAACCAAAGGAACGCAAAACATGAAAATGTTTTTCCGTTTAGCTTAAGCGAAATACTTTTTGCGTAACAAGTATCAGTCTTTATAACGAAATTAAACTCATTATCCTCGTATAATTCTCTAGATTTTTTCCAAATATGGGAGTAACATAAAAAAAATATCTAACAAAGTAACGTAAGAAATACTATCATACCAAAATAATATAATATAAGGGACAAACAAATCTTAACATTAGAATATTGAAGAATAAAAAAAGTAAACTTACAAATTTTCTTACCGGTCCGTCGTTTCTTGTAGGCATTCCACCGCCACCGCCACCGCCACCGCGACCACCAGAGAAACGCGTGCCGCCTTTACGACCGCGACCTCCGCCACGACCACCTCCTCCAGGACCAACGCGTTCTCGTGCATTTTCAGTAGCATTCTCAGGCGGCGCATTATTTTGCACCTCTTGCTTAACGCCCGCCGCTTCCGCACCGGCCATAATTCACGATTTCACCTGAGAGTCAGTAGAAAACTGACTCTGCCCGAGCAAGTTACTGTTTCTAGTCCGCTTGCTTCGAAACGACCCTACCACTATGGCGTCTGTTAACGGAAAGAAACGGCCAGGCCGACCAGGAAACCATTCGAGTGCCATTAGCCCCCTCTACGTGACGCTACGTTGCCGCACTGCATCCTGGGCTAACGCCATTGGCTACGGACGTGAATGGCGGCGCGGCATTTATTCCTGTTGGTTAACATCGAGACTTTCATGGCGCTGAAGTCAGTCGACCAATCAGAGACCGCGAACGTTTCTCTTTCTTTCGTCACATCCAGTGCGCGATTTATTTTAATTATTTGAATCGAATAAGAACGTAGTTCTGTATTAAAATGATGTGACAATGCATTTTTTAGTATTCTTTTTCCAAGTACATCTAAAAATATTATCTACATTCCTGGAATACAAAGCAATTAAAAACTTTCGAAGGATACCGTTAACAAAATTCGTTTCTATAGTATTTTTTTCTATAGTAACTGGATTCATTGTCACGCCATAAAGATCATCGTAAAAATAACCATCTGAGAACATTGAAAAGAAATATTTATCTGAACATTACGCCATATTTGAAGCAAGGAATTAAGGTCAGAGTTTTGATCTAGGCCGATCGGCAACGATGTTGTCGATTCTGCTGCGTTCGAGCTCGTTAAGTCTCGATAAAATCAGTGAGGGAGTTAGTTATGTGCTTAACATTCTACATTCAACCGATTTAGTAACTTCGTGAGCCATGTTACGAGAGAACAAAATATTACAAAAATTCAACAAGACAAAGAATTAATCAACGTACCAGTAACGCCGCAATGTCGTGCATCACCATAGGAATTCAAGTTCACAATTATAGTTGACAATCTGATTATGAAACGAGTCCCGGGCGCACGCCAGCAAAAATCCATCACGCAAATCAAAAGAGAAAAGAAAAATAAAAGAACGGCTGAAGTTCCAGTGTAGCGCCGTATCTTGAATATGACATGGTCACAGGCTCAGTAGATCCAAATAAAAAATACAAATTAGCTTAATTACGGAGCGCAATTAAAAGATGATAATGGGGAAGAGAACGGAACAGGAGGGCGATAGTGCAAGAAGGTAGAGCAGGGGATACAAAGGGTGCGAGAGGTTAGTGGGAACCTCGGGAGCGTAAACAAGAGGATTCCCGGAGGGGGTACTGAGCGCATGCGCACTGCGAACCCCGCCCTATCGCGGCGCGGGCTGCCACAAGGGCTGCTTTCGAGAACGGACAACCGAGAACCGAAAGCCGCCGAGAGCTGAGAACGTGAGAAGCTAGTGAGAGAAGTGATAGTCGCGTTTTAGCTCGCGCTCCGCGAGAGCATGATTCACCGGAGAGCAAATCGAAATCCAGACTCTCGTTCCTTCGTATTTAGTAATGATCACGATCGCGATATCTCGGTGTTCATTCTCTCGTAGAAGAATTCGATAATTCGATAGAGGGATCATTCGACATCGATCGGATCGTGTCGCTTTGCCTGATCAGTACGAGAGAAGCGCGGAAAGTGAGGAGAGACAATAAAAACGGAAGGCAAGAAACAAGAGCAAAGGGGAAGACCGATGCTGATTGGCGGAGCGCAAGAGAGGCGAGAAAGAAAGAACGGCGAGAAGGAGAAGGAAAAGAAACGTGAAAAGGATAGAGGAAGCTATTTTATGAGAGCTTCTCAAAGCCGAGTTAATAGGGATTATTCATTGGATCGAGATATTGTGGGATTCGTTCTATGATCGGGCGCAGGACAATATTAATTAAAAGAAGCCTTTTTATCAAAGATTTTGTCCATGGATCTTCGGATATTTATATTCCAATTAAGTAAAAAGTGTCCACGGATGAAACTATAGATCGAATTATTATTGAATTTTTGTATGGTGGTCCTTGTTATCTGTGTATCGACAGCGACAGTTTTTTTGGGTGTCCCGTCAATTTACCAAATGGAGATTGTATATCGTCGGAAAAAGAATGTTGGTAACGTGCACGGTTAATCTTTCGTAAAAACGATCCTGTCAGCAGTGACACCACAAGTTTCGCGACATCGAAATGAACAGTAAAAAGGGTCGATTCAAGCAGTGGTCTGGTGAACTGCGATCGATTTGGAGAAACATCGACTACCTTGGATTAATAGTAACTATTCTTTTTGGGTTTTCGTAGTCGATCACGTAATCGATCGATACTGAAAAATCGTCGCAGAATCAATCGATAACATAACAGTCTCCCATGGAAACACTGTAGAGTTCAATTAATGAAAATGTCGATTGATATCTTACAGACGTCGATTAAATGAAACATCTTGTAACACATTCCATGATAATAAAGATTTCTTATAACTGTCAATCGACAGCGTTAAAATTGAATAGTCAAAAGTAACAAGACCGCTGAATCTTGCGATGTCAGAAATAAACATGAAAGAAAATTCCTGGGAGTCTCTCAACGAAGAATCTGTAAAGCAGAAAATCGAAAATAAAAGATCGCGTAGACAATAAACTTCCAATTTCCCATGGACAAAAAATTCTGATAGGTTGAAGAAAAGAAGAAGATAAAAAGTCTCGACGAGAAGTCAGAAGTCAGACTAAAAGTATTGTACTCGATGAACAAGCCTACAAGGTACGTTTTTTCCTCGGGCACGAAATCAACCCTGACCACCGGAAACATTAAGAGCATAGAGACATCGAGGTCTATACCGTTGGTAGCATTGACCGAAGGTTACGTGAATCCGAATTCAGTGGACCTAAAGATTGCGAGGGTCCTTCTGGGGGATGCGTGGAAGTAGCTCGGAACTTCTGTTGGACGCTAGTCAGAGCCAGGATACGCAAAAATACGACATTCAGCAGCAAGAATTACGACGTCGCAAACTGTTGGAACTCGGGTTCGGCGCGTCGCGGCGCCGACCGCCACGGCGTACTTGCCGTCAGCGGTTCAATTTTTATGCGACTTCCGCTCTAGCCTTGGTTGCTACTTCCGGTGGTGCGGCGCTCCTCTTCCTGGTACCACTGTACGTCGATCCAGCCATCAGCACCCTGGCAGCTGACTTTTCCCCAGACCCAGTGATTTGCACGACCTCGAGACGCGAGGAACTGGCTGGACTGTTCAATTGCACTTGGAGTTCATGTAGGGAGGGTTGTACCAGTGACGTCTACCGGTGCACTCACATATATGTCACCTATACACCATGGACTAACTCCAGCAAGCGGAACGACTCTCATTCTGGAAATTCACTCACTACGTCATCCTCCAGCACTACCAGCACTACCACTACAGCAGATTCAACAGGATCGAAAGCGGTTTCGGGTAAGCCTGGATTCAACCTCCTCTCCAGTTCCCCGTGATAAAGAGTTTCTGATGTAATTCATCGCGAGCCATGCAAACTTGAACTATCGTTTTGTTACTTTTTTATCTAGAAAAAAAATTGATTGTGCTAATTAGGGACATACGGAAGTATAGATCATATAGGACGCAGCTTAATTCGGGGGGGAGCGAATCCACATACATACGTAGCAGGAGTCGCCAAGTGACAAACGATTGGTGATGGGATATTACAGGTAGAAATCAATATCGCTAGGCTAAGCCAGTTGCATGGGTGGGAGGAAGAATGCATTAATACTCGTAGAAAGAAAGGAATTACTATGAAATTACATCAATTCATTCCGTTGATCATAAATCGTAATTCATCACCTGTAAATCCTTGTACTATTCCAATAATAAATATAATCACGGGGAATTGGATGAGAGCGATTGTCGAATATGGAGGATCGAAAGAAGAAACTGTTCTCAGCTATCAGTAATGCAATGCCATGCTGATGGATTGTTGGATTCTGGCAATTCGTAAACTGTATTGGTATCCTCTATCGAAATCTTCTTCAGTGTCTTCCTCCGGCGACATCGAGGCTGTTCTCATGGTAAACATCAAAGGCTGTGGATATCCTCCTGTCGTCGACTGTGAGAACTTCACACGAGAACTGGGTTACGAGGGTGCGAAATTTCCATGCCACTACAGCCGCGTTAACGGCAGCATAGTGATGGCGGACTATAATCGCGAGGCGCAGATCGCGACGATCATGCACTTCTTCGCTGCACCCTTCGTAGTGACGTTGGCGACCAGCGTCGCCCTGTGTGTGATGCATTGTGATTGCAGGTGCGCTGCACCGCCACGACACTCTGCCAGAGGGATGAGAAGGCCTAGATTAAACGACCTCAGGTAATGTCACATTTACTTTAGCATTAGTTATGCTAATAATATTCTCCTCGTTAAGACTACGACTTTGAAAAATTTTAACTTCTCAAGATCACATGTTTGCTCGTTCTTTTTTTTTTCTAATTTACCGGCGGTTAGGATTTTGCTCGGTAGAGCTCCCCCTTCGTCGTCCCCCCAGTTCAGGCTTTACCGAGGGTGGGTTGTTATTTTTCTACTGCCGACCGTTCATCATCTTTACGGTGGTTGGCAGCACTGGCAGCATTAGAGTAGACGGCAGAAGAGGCTTGGGGACGTACCAGGCCAGGAATACCAACTGTGCTCTCATACATCAAGCCTGGATTAGACGGCGCGAGCTATGGCTTTCGTTCCCTTCCACGTTCGCGAATCTTTATAGCCGAAGTTCCCACCTTTTAACGGATCATGTTGTTACCGGCTGCCAGCTACCAGCCACATGCTCTATCGGCAGCGAATTATTTCTACCGAGCTGAAGCATTTTCATGAAAACGACGCTCCATGTTGACTTGCGTGTAATGAAAATGACTCGCAATCTGGTGAAAAAAATTGGTACTACCTTACAATCATTTTTCAACGCACATGGTCGTAGGGTAGAGCTGCTCGAGATTTTTCAGCAGTACGCAGGTTACCGATATCTCGTTGGGAAGGAGACACGACGATCCTTTTCATGAAAATGAGACACGTTACCACAGCAACATCCGTAATCACATTAACATAATTTTATAGTCTACCAGAAGGCCCGGGAGACTGAATAAAAATGAAATACTGAAAGAACCGGAAGTTTTAATTGCACCAACCCTGAAAAGGTGTTGCACACGAGTCGTGCGACGTTAATTCGCAGAAGCTGCAACGAGAAAAACGTGTCCCGTTTTCATTTTATGCTGCACTTACCCTTCGCGGTCTTCGAGCTTTCGAATAAAAAAGTTCTCTCGAGGTTGGTGCGATTTTTAATTATGCATCTGGCATCCTGGTCAAGCCCATAGGGGTGGGCCAGTCATATCTCTCCCTTTTTTCATTCCGTGACAATGAATTTCCCAATGGCACAATTCTTTCAAGTGCAACTTATTCGGCCTTCAAAGTAGCAGCTTTTGATCCCTTTCCCCTTCTCTTATCCACCCCCTTTCGTTGTTCTGGCATCGATTCGAATGTGCCGTTGTGTTCGTTGCGGAACTTTACATCCCGGTTAAATATTTAGCGACTCAAAGTGCGGGCGAAACTGTTTATGGCACTCGCGCACGCGAATTGCACTGTCACGATATCGATGTCTAATTGCCGCATCCTCCGTACCAACGCATTATAAATTTCTTTACTATATTCCTTCTCTCGGTCATATATAATTTTTCATAGGATTCAGGCTCAACTCAAACCCCGGATGAAGTTAGCGAAACTTTCAGGGTGAAATAATCTTAGAGACTCAAACCAGAGGAATTTTAGCTGCTGCCGCTGACTTATCCAGTAAAACCACTTCAGGCCTTTCCATGATCTTAACGAACTTTCCTGAAACTCGAGACTGGTTTTACCCTGGTACAGATAGGGCCTCGAGTAGTCAAGTTCTTTGGCTCTATTGGTTTAGCTTCTTACGCAACTTCAAGTTGATCCACGTTTCTACGAAGCTCGTCTCGAGTAGTCGGCTAAATCCTAACCAGGGCGCACATACAGAGAGACTATCAAGAGACTCGGTCGAGTCTCGCGCCAAGTACAGGCAACCAGCCGTACGGGGCACGGCCAGCCGAGACTCTTTACTCGAAGCATCGCTTGTACCTGCGTTTCGACTCAAATATCTTATGAACGGCTGTATGTGAGACAAATTTATTGATACATTCACTCTAGGAATCAAGGGTT
>JARQTI010000563.1:1181207-1194576 GCA_030142655.1 Trachelus tabidus | reverse complement strand
AGTACTCGATAAGGAATCATCTAAAGTTTTATTAATTATTAAATGACCATCAAATCATAATCAACTACGGGAAGCAGCAGTAATGTAAAAGAGTAGTGAAAACGTTATAAGAAATTTTGAAAATACAATTAAAACGATGAGCCAGTGCTAGATCATATAATAGGAAAATATGTAGTGACTTGTGTACTTGGCCTCAGTAATCTGATATCATTACTTATATCAGAGGAATACACAGCACTCCTGTACTTGGCGTAGTTTTTTACACGTAAGTGTTTTTTGGGGGATAGTGTCTTTCCTTGGAAATTATTTCCGTTCGTCGTTTGTTTTGTCTATCGCTGGCAGCACGTTTCGTCAACAAGAGATTGTATCATAACATGGGCTTTTCGTGTTGAACTATAGAGTGCTCCCCGGTGCTCGTGGAGAAGCGTGCAGCTGGCTTGGAAAAATATTAGAAACAGGGAAGAAGAACCAAACGAAGTTACGAGGCTGTTCGAGCGGACTGTATGCCTCTGGTTAAAAGTTATGCAGTCCGTCATTATGGACGATTGTAGTTTAATTACTTTTGACGTCTGTTCTTGATTATACTCCGGTGTACTCTTGCTTGACTGTCGACACGAATGTTTGGCTAAACCGATCGCTAGGCTAATGGCTGTAGGTTGTTTTACAAAACTCGGTCTTCGTCGATACAGATATTGATTCTTATGAAGTTTACTCGTTCCTGGTGCAGCTGTGCAATAGGGACCGATTAAATAATCAGACTTAGTATTTTTAATAATATAGGAGATGGATGAATTTGATAATATTACACCATATCTATGCAATGTAAAGGCTAGAAATTGTTTGATGGTTTGGTTGTTTTTTGGCAAGCATATTGCTTTTCTAGAAAATTGTGACAGCAAGTGAAAAATAGGGATCCGCTTTTCCAGGAAGGCCGTCAGGGGTTCCGTAGGTATATAATAAGATTTGACTTTGACAGAATTTCGGGGAAAAAACAAGTCTCGTCGTTTGGGTTAGGTTTGTAATAAAAAGGAGATAACATTCCTTCGTGGTTAGTTTGCCGGAAAACTTGGGGCTCTTATCTTGCGGGGCAGAAGGGACAGAAGCAAGCTTAGTGAAATACCTCTGAAGTTAAATCGTCAATGAGGCATCGTGAAATTTCGAAGAAAGCGAATACTGTGGCGGATGAAAAGGTGAAATGTGCAGAAAATAAAATTTAATTTTTTTTTTCAAAGCGCATATTGCCCATGGGATTTTAATCAAACGCGAAAACTGCTTGGTTAGAGAATGAAGAACACCTGCTACGCCGGAGCAGCTGGGATAAAGAAAAACAAGATATTAATATTTCAAGCCGTCTGGTCTCCAACTTTGGGTTAACAGACAGACGTATTCGTGACGGATAGTTCATGCATCAAAGTTACGACGAGCCGTAATTCTTGGAGACTGGAATAATCGACGAAGCTTCGAAAATTTCCCAAAGGAAATTTGCGTAATGAAAAAGTAACGTCCATGCGCAATATTCGTTATGCAACTCAGATATACTACAAGGAAAGCAGATAAAAAGATTATTGATGTTTAAATTTAGATACGAGTTTGAAAGAGAAAACCGATTAAACGCACAATGATGTTCCACTGATCTTAAGGTCGTTTCGAGATAAAGGTATCTTATCTTATTAAAATTTTTATTTTTCCTAAATTATATTTAGCTTAAATTTCATCAAGCTTAATCCGGGAATGGTTGCCCGATTCTCTTTCACATTTGAAAAGCATTGACTTGGGGTGTCGTCAGGAATCCCAAGCGCCTACCCCTGGATTAACAATAGGCCTAATATTCATCAAAATTATTTTTCATTACTTTAACCGAATGATTACTGAAAGCTGACTGTCATTACCAACTTAAAAAAAATAATAAATTTCATATTTTTAATAATTTCACGTGTCGTTTTTTAATTTGAGGATTCTCATAAATTTTTTAATCGTTAATCAAATCTGCGATTTTCAAAGTTTATCCACTTGGAGCCAGGAAGAGGGAAGTCGGAAAGAACCCAACTATCTTTTTACGCGTTCGATATAAAAACTCAAGCACTTGCATAGCGAGCAAATGCATAATTGAGTGAAATGCAAACAGTCTAGGTCTTTTTATATGTGTACCAGTTCAGAAACATGTAAAAAGCAGCGCACGCTACTTCTGGTATCTACAGACTGTTTACCATGGAGCTACGTACACGCTGTCTATACGTACACGAGAAATTATGATAAATCGTTCATGTATCTATACCAACGCGAATTTTTAGTTTGGGTCGTATACGAACTCACGTGTAGAATTAGTGGTAAAGTTATGATCGATAAGTCTGCGGAACTAGCAGCTAATATGTAGTCCTCTTTCACGTATCGTGTAGCTACTCTTTTACACTGTTGCCAGTCAAATTTATTGTCCCAGCAATAATTTTTTAAGGGGCAATATATTACTATGGGTATCCTACGCCTTTACACCCTTCTCTACGTCTTTGCATGCTTCCTGGAAAAGCACGTTCGTTATCCGAATGCGATTTGTTTTTGTGTGAATTCTTTTCTAAAAAAGAAAATTTACCAGCTAAATCACAATCTATGGACGACGTGTTGGCATTCGGTAGCTACATGTTATTCGATACATCATAGGGGTTCATTAAACGTCTGTTTCATATCTGGAACTGGGTTTGCATTTAGGAGAAACGACTGAGGTACACGTGTAGATTTTTTTAAGGAACAGGGATAACTTTCGGTGAGAAAAAGACTGTAGATTTGAAGACTCTTGGAAGCATTCCAAAATAGAGAATAATAGTCTCTTTCAAAATCTAGGAACACGTGTTATTACCGGCTGGGGAGTAACGTGGTATATGCTGTTGCTGAAAAAGTGCCGATTACCAGACTCTCTATCCCGACTGTACAGGACTCTTACGTAGTGCAGCCAGCTGATAATTCTCATTTCCAGTAGCTTATTGTCCGAAAGAATTTAACAAGCTGACCTGACGGTTTTCGGAGTTTCAGTTATCGTCGCTGGAACAAATAGATCCCCTGGAGGAGTCAATTTAATTTCCATTTTGAGGTTTGCCAAAATTTCAAAGTCAGTAGCATTTTACTGGACGACTAGACTCTTAGGATTTCAATGGGAAAGTAAAAAAAGCGCAAGTGATGGTTTCGTGGGGATCGATCGTTTCGCACGAAGCACGGCTTAACTGTGTATGCTCGATTAATCAAGCACGGCCGGAGCTGCAGCCAGGTTACATAGGGATTCTGGCATCGGTTTGAAGCGCGATTTAAAAATCCCGTTTGTTTCGCTATGCTAGTCGAGTGAACTTATTTGCATAGCCTCGGTGCTGGGCCGTTCCGAATAAATTTAGTTAGGCGATATGAAATTATGCAAACTACGTGGATTCCCCTTTTCTTTGCTCTCCTCGCGTCACTTATCTGGATCCCATTCTCACGGAAACGTCGATAGAGTTTCAAAGTTTTTATATTTTATGCTTTTTTAGATTAACGAGAAAGTGAGTGTAGCCTATATCGTTACTTCCTCTATTCAAAAATTCTTGCTTCGAATGTACGTTTGAAATATTTTTGCACCCCCCGCCCCCCCTTATTTCCTTAAAAAATTTAATCCGCCATATAGCAATTTTTCCCTGAATTTTTCACAACTAAAAAAAAATTTCACCCAACACCTCACGGGAAATCAATAACTGGATTAACACGTGTAAAAATGATTGTCATAATAAAATGCTCGAAAAGCGAAGCGGTGCTTCCTAATACGATTTTCAAATCTGAAAAGCGTTCCTAATAAGAGGATAAACGTCTCAATCAATTCCTCGGAACGTCTCGAAAGACACAGTCCTAAGTAGAGAAGCGTAACGTCAGACACGTAATGGTAATCCTAAGAATGAACTGATGACGTAATATAACGATCCAAGGGAAGCAACCGGTCAATTTGTTTTGCTTCACATCGAAAATCGAACAAATCATCGAAGATCGAAAAACTATACACGGCAGCCTTTTTTGTTTTACTTTCGCTTTGATGCTCGCTTGATTTATCAACTCTGACGCACCGTTAGGCGTATGCGCGAGTGCGTCAGCGTGCGTCAGAACCCACGCAGCTCGTACAGTGATCGAAGGTGCGTGTTGCTTTGAATTTACTTTGGTGTTTGCGGACTACTGTGTATCGGTGTATCTATATGTCTGCTCTATATAGGTGTATACATATATAGATACGCAGGTGTACATAAATACAATGGTTACGGTCGAGGGTGCGTGCAACTTTGGATTGCGTGACCTGCTCGGTCCGGGGTCAACCTCCCCTTCTTTCTCCTCAAAGCGCACATCCTTAATGGCGCCTTTAACACTATCCGCAGAATTCCGATTAAGGGTAATAAAAAATTAGAGTGAATACTTTTTTTTTATATTTCGCAATAAATATTCGAGCAGTCGGTTCCGGGAGAGGGAGGTTGAGAAATCGCGAATTATGATAGGCTGGTAGAATTTCTGGGGGCCTTACAGTATTCAGCTTGCGTGGGACGCCTGGCGTCGGGACGGGACCCACTTGAGTGCAGTTTCTGAAAATCTTCATAAATATTCAAAAACATGAATGCTGAATTTTACCGGAACCCCTCGAGCTGTATTCCAATTATAGGAGAAAGCGAATATACCTATAGCTATACGTGCTATACGTATATCAAGCCGAATTATATAAGCTTACGATAAAATCTTGGCCATCCCTTGAGGGGGGTCGCAACTCTTTAATTTTGCGTTTATGACACTGTTATTAATATGATGAAATTTACTTGGAATTTTTATAATCAATAATATCGATATTCATTCGGTATTTGCATTTTATCATTTTACACGTTATCTATGAATTTATAGAAAATTTTCCCTAATCGAAATGACTGTTTCGAGTGTTCGTGACATGGTTAGATATTAGCGTATAGGAGTACTGATTAAAGTTTCTCCGCTACCCTTACGTGGTAACGGCATTGCAAAATATACCTAAATCACGTAAACCCGTAACAAGACCTTCCGACGAAACCTTGATTCTCTTAGGTTTCTTATTTTACCCGTAGAAAAATCGGTAGCTTACTCCACGTAAACAGCTACGTCATCCTGGCCGTTATATATATCGAACAGCCACTGACTCGAACACCCTTCTGGGTCAGGACGTCACGACAGACGTCGGGACGCCACAACGCGCCATAAAGTTACCTGCGAATATGACCTTTTCGGAATGCCACTGAATGTTAAAATAAGTTTTTTTACGCTACTCTCGCGACTCGCGAGAGAATTATGAATAGGAGTGATCAGTGGGAGAACTGAAAATTTTGAAAAATTAAAAATTTTGAAAATCGTTACCTACGGACCTGCTCTTTAACGCAGTTAGTTTTGTCGTGATTGCTGAGCAATCCGAAGCCTCGTATAAATAAACCAGCCAGGTACACAGCCACTCCTTATCGGACGGCTTGAAATTTCCCGAGCGTTTTAAAAGCTTAGTGTTATAGTCGCGAACCTCAACAAAGGCTGCCGTCGAAGGTCTTATCACGATGAAGCTAAGAGATATGAATATGCAATATTCTTAAGGTCTATAGACCGATGCATATATATATATATATATATTACATGTGGAAAGTAAAGCGACTCGGTTGGCTGCCGGGTAAACCAGCCTGTGTTACCGCTGCGTATAACCCACTGGCTAACAATGGTGCTTTTGCTGCTTTTGTTGCTTTTGTTACGGGACTTTGGCTGTCTTCTATTCTTTGCCGCCGAGCCATCGTAATCAGACGAGGCATTCTCTCGAATTTGGGTTAAAATATTTCGGAACTTTCGAACGGACGAAATCTCGTGTCTTTGCGAAACTCAAATTTTACCCTGGCAATTGTATAATTAGCGAGAAAATTGGCATTTATTTGCACGAGGGAAACTTTTACTTGGGAACTCATCAGAGACAGATTTTAATACTAATTGGACATTTTGTCAGATGTCAATTAGAAATTGTTCTCTCGTATTTCTTCAAGAATTTTTATTCTCGGCCCATTACAAATTCTTATTTTTTTTTTCTTTCGCTAAAACTCCTACCTCCTTCCCCTTCCTCTTTCGCAAGGTCCGCGGGACTTGAAAGTTTTAATGAATTCTCATCAGACCAAAGAAGTGTTGAATCGTACAAATCCTTCCAACTGCAATAAATTTTCTTCTCGATCGAAATGTTTGAAACTCTCGTAAAAATGGCGAAGTTGGGTTAGTGGGGGAGGTGAGAGGTAAAGGCATTAAACAGTTGGCACTACCGTTTCTTTTCCTCGTTACCCCAAGCTCATTTCTCAAGATTCCTACCAAATACAACAAAATCGAATCACGATTTTTCCCAACAATACTATAATCGACAGACAGCATTCTTCTGCACAATAAAAAATTATAAATCCACCAAAGATAATACCAATGGATAATTAACCCCAAATTGCGAATATTACCCCCAAGAAAAAAAAAAATATTCGAGCCGCGTGTATAGCGTGATAAGAATGATGTCACTGGCTGATATTATTCATACCCTAAAACAACGTGAACCAAGAATAATCCTCCCGTTGCCCTAGCCTCCGTTACGGTCAATTTACTTAATTGCTCCGCACCCTTGAAATTCTCCTTTTTCGCTATTCCACGAATTTCCAAACATTTTCTCGCCACGACTCCAAAACCATCGTCACAACTTGAACGTTAATTAATCTCTTGCTCTCTCTCTCTCTTAATTGTTTCAGTGATCACTCGATAAGCAACCGGGTGGATCGCCGAGGACATCATCCGACGCATTGCGAGTGTAGTGACGTCACGAGGCCCTTATGACGACGCGAGGAGACGGCGGAGAGTGCTTTGGCCACATCTCAATCCGACCTTTAGGCTCTAGGATTCTCACGCCTTCTCCAGAAAACGTCTCGTTCCATCATCTCATCAGCCGGCATCCACCCTTCCCCGCTTCGCCCTTATCGACACGTGACCCCTGACACGCGTCACGTGCAGACGCCTCGTCTTCGTCCTGTTTTTCCTTCTTTCGCTGCCGAGACACCGTGCGAATACACGGCATCGCTACTTCGCGAGGGCGCAAGTACTGGATTACTGCGCTACTATTATTATTATCAGGGGCTAATAGCTATAGTATTATTATTATTGTTGTGGCTACTGCCAGCAATGCTGCTGCTACCGTTACTACCATTGCTGGCAGATGCTGAGCGTCATTAAGCAATTCTGGCGACACTATCGGCAACACGTCACGTATGCTGGCTGCAGGAGGATATTGATTACTGATTACTGTAGAAACTATGTAAGGTGGAGTAACGGCCATTACGCTCTGCGTTAACTGACATGATTCATATTGTCGATGGTGGATAGGGTAGTCATATTATACGTATATGTATAGGGGGATATACGGGAATGCCATTAAGGATATATATTCTCTGGATACTTTAGGTCGTGGACAAGACGGATAAGCTACTATTGGGGCGACGCATAAATTTATTCATTTCTCTCTCTTCGAGATCTTCCCGGTATCCGGAATTATTAATTTTTAATTCCACGGAAAGACTTGTTGGATTTAAAGCGTTTATTATGTCAAAGGAGACTTGTTGCTTCGCGAATTTTGATTCACTGTGGGACGGTATGCCTGACTTTTCTTTAAGTTTTTTACTTCTTATTTACTTAATACTGTTTTTTGTAATTTGATCAACATCTTGGAAATATAATGCTCGGCCTATTTGTATGGGATATTTTTTTTCTGATATTAGGTTTTACCGTATTTTGTGTAGCACCTGCGACAGTCTTGGGGCTCTTATGTATCGCGGATTGACTCGAAGAGGGAAAAGTGCTTGATCACATTATTCATCTCCATATCGAGGCCTGTAAAGGCGAGGAATCTCGTGGAAATTTGCCAAACCGCGAGTCGAGCGCTTCGAGGTCTGGAAATGGGTCTCGTGCTTGCGAGACTGATAAGACAAATAAAAGGAAAAAAAAAAGTTAGACCCGGGGGCTTAATATAGTATTGGTACGCTCCTGCGTTCCTGCGCCCCACCGTACGGGAGATTTCGCACGATAAAACCTAATGGATGAAATCGCGGATGAAACGAGAGGTGCTGAGATTTGGATGTGACTCGAATGGAAAGAAGTATCCGGGAGTACGAATGAAATATGGGAGCATTGAATCGGAATCTTGTTCTCTTCTGATTTGACATGCTCTTATCAACACATATCTTACGTCGCGATGAAAATCTTAAGCCTTAAAGGTCAAATTAGGTAATTAATTGCAAACGGAAGTGACGTATCATGTTCTTTCATTCCTACTTAGACAACGTATCAAATCTCGCCGGAATTGAATTTTACCGTCGTAATATTCGAGTAATTTTTTTTTTCAAAATTTATTTCAAATTTTGGCACACTCCGATAGAACAGGACATTTTTAAATTTTCAGGGTTGGCGGGGCTTTAATGTTTTTTTTTCTGCACCGTCAATCGCATTTCGTATTTCTGCAAGAACGTCCAACGAGCGAATTTCATTTGGTGGATTCGTGTCGGATCGAGTGAGAATGCTAAGAGTTATAATCGAAACGGAATTGAGTTCTCTTTAGATAGGATAACATACCTATAGGTAGGATAGAATATAAATCAAAATAATAGAGTATGTGACGAGGGGTTGGTATTCCGTTGAACGGAAGCGCATAGGTATTTAGACAGTTATCAATACGAGTGAAGAAGATGCCGTAGGAATTTGAGAAGAGTTCAGGAGGTGTGAAATAAAAAAGTCGAAAAAATACAAGAGAAGAGAAGCGATCGATAGGAAAACCAATTTAATCGTAGGCCTTTTGAAATCTGCCGATTTATTTCCTACCACTAAAAATCGGCCTCTGTTCTCGAGCAACGTAAATTTGCGAAGAAAAAAAATCATACTCAAAACGAAGCGGAGTGTCACGAGCTGCTGGAACTAAGAGTACGAAAGTTCTGTCCCTCCTCGTAGTTAAAAAAAAATTCGAAAGACATTACGGAAACACAAGTAATGGAACTTTTCGTATTTTAACGGTCTTTCAAACGCGATAAAAAATTGTCTGCGGTATACGGGCTTTGTTAGGTTACATAAGCGCGCGTAGAAACGCAAAATAGTGAAATTTGTAAAATTTTCAAAATTTGATTGACGCATCCTCAAATCTGTGTGGCTTTCTTCTCGAACCAGGGAAGCTTCGGTCACGCACGTACAATTTCATTTAAACGCTGTCAAGTCCCGTGAGAAATCTAATAGTCGTATTATTGCGATATACCGTATAGCGAACCACGTGTATGCAAATATCCCGAGGGACACTACTTTCACGCCGTCCCTTATTCTAATAAAATCAAGTACGCCTGGAGCGACATTTTTATATCTCGAGTGACTTTAGCGACTTAAGATTATGGATCAGTTCTAGGGATAACGAACAAAAATTGAAAATTCTTTATATATATAGACGTACACGATCGAAGTGAATTACTAGAGGCACGGGTTAATATGTATAATAAAGCATGAAGTACAGTAGCAGCTATTACGTGGGCAGCGACGGTATTCAATGAAAATTAAAGGGTAAAGCGAGGTGTGACATGTTTTTTTTTTCCGAGAGGCGTCAGATTGTGAAAACGTAATACTTAGTGCACGCGACAATATACTTAGGCACCGTTCTCGAATTTTAATAAAAAAATTTAAAGAATAAGCGTCAACGCCAGAAAGGACAAATATTGACATTTTTCGATCCTCCCGTCTATTTCGAAGACAATTCGTCGATCTGCTTTCTGCACCCTACCGATTGTCGAACGGCCCTCAAAAATGAAATGTATTGAAAGACACGGAGGATGCTCTGTGATTCACTGGTCATGCTGTACCTTTACTTTTTTTATATTCAATTTTACTTTTAGCAAAAATTTTATTTTTTCATCCTATGCAATTACCATATTTTTCTTAATTCAATCACGGCTTTAATCGGATGGCCTAATTGTTCGACGACTTCTCATACTCGTCATACCTCTAATGCTCGTAGCTGCTAGTGTTCGTTGCGCATTCTTGAAATATCCAAGAATTCGTGTTACTTGACTATGAACGATGGGGAATAAGGGAAATACGAATACGTATTATAATAAGAATAGACATAGGCGTAGACACGCTTTTTTCAAAAAGTAAAAATTCTCTCGAATAACCCTATGGCCTTCACTTTGGACTGGATCCCGATACTAAATTCGCACGTAACTCATACCTACTATATAGCAATCACCGTTTCAGGGGAATTCTCAGCAGTAGCCACCGACACCCTGGCAAACCTGACAAATGTTGCATTTATACACTTCGATCATTTTATTCGATGGAAAAGAGCCAAAGATAGAATTCATCCCCGATTCTACAGGGAATACGATATTCGTCATTCCAATTTGGTTGGAGACCCGATCGTGTAATCACCACCGCGGAAATGTCGACTTCCCTAGAGGGAAAAATGAAAAAAAAAATTGGAACATCAAGAAGATAGTAAAGGACAGAGACAGCCAGGCATTATCTGCAGAAAATGATACCTGGTGTAATAATTCAAAAGATCCCGTTTCCGTCCACGAGATTTTCATCGTTTAACCCATTTAGCATACATACGTGGACCAAGCATGTGTGTCACACACGCAGTTCACTGCCGTTCCAATGAATCTTTTCAGCTTGAATCGGTCAATCCATTTGTCACGTTTTTGTCTTTACCCTCTTTTTCATTTGTTTTATTTATTTTTTTTCATCCCCACAATCCGTTTCTTCTCTCGTGCGATATCGAGCCACGTTACCCTTCGCGTGTAATTTCCTCCTTAGGATGTAAAAACATCTGAGCTCGGTGCAATTAGGTGCACCAACATGCAACCAATTTGTTCATTCGTTCACAAAGTTAACCTCCGTGAATTTCCACGGTGCTTCCCAACCACCCCGCCGTTACATTCCAACTCGAAACTCCTATAGGCGAACGTAGCTACCAGTATTACCTCAACACTACAAATTCTCGACGACTTTGACCCAAAGTGAAATCCATGGGCGTCGGACTCACTTGATTGGATTTATCGAAAATTTATTAATCGATTCGTCTATACGAGGACCAAAACGCGACTCGGTCAATTGTTTCGAATGTTCTTGAGAAAATCGAGAAAATAAAATATTATCTCCGTTACTCATATAGAAGGCCGCCTATTTCTCTCTCGACTATCGCTGACTTTTGCTAAAAAGTCTTACGATCGTTTCACCACGATTGAAAACAGGTCGATACGATTTTTCTAGTTACGGTATCTCCTATCACGAATTAATATGGGCACTGCCAAGGCTTGTAACAAATCAAAATGTGACAAAAAGTATGAAGATTCCTCCCCCCCCCCACCCCCTCCAACCCAACGCACGGTCAATCAAAACCCAATCAAAGCCGTTCATGGAAATGTGAAATTGTAAGAAAAATCTTAAAGTCCAGTCTACTTTTTCGAATTTTCCAACGCTGAAAAGCTCTGACCAATCTTTAATCACAAACGCAAAATCACACTGATACCAGATGTTACGTCACGAGCTTAACGTACCAAAAGAAATGATACTTAGAGATAAATCTAGGCGTTAATAATGGACGCTACCAGCGTCGGTCGTTACTGATTTTTATACAAGCTCATCAGTCTAAAGCACGTTCTAAAAAGGAAAAGGTGGAAATCATCAAAGAAAGCTCCTCAGCGAACTCGAAGGACGTCCGGACGCTGACGACAGCGTCGACGTCTTCGAGTCTGTCGGGGAGGCATTTAAAAGCGAGACTAAGATAAAAGTAAATGGTGTAGATGCTATTTTAGTATACCATACGATATAACCCAAATACAGAAGAAAAAAGTGAAGGAGCGGAAAAGGAGAAAAAAATGTATATTCGTAATCACCTTAGAGTATATGTTAACTGTAACACGATGTTTACTATGGACATAGGGAGAATAATAGTTATCGAATTAAAAAGTGAAAATCGCAGGAATCTACGATTTCAAGGATGTTATATCGAATTGTAAGTAGCCGAGAGTCCGATGTTGAAATTTAGCTGGTCTAAACGCTGAGGGCTTTTTCTACTTATTGTTAGTGCTGTTGATTTATCACTCGTGGAATGATATGTTATATATATAAATGTACAATATACATATATACATATATTATTATAATAATAATAACATTATAAATTGCTATTTCGACTAAGTCGTTTGTATGATAGTCCACTCATTCGGTACTTTTACCTGGAAACTTTTCCGAAAGTTTCGAAAATTCGAACATAAATTATAGGAAATTTTCTCTAGTTTAATTTATCATAATTATTTTCATCGTAAAGTGAGTCGAAAAGGAGATATTCTCGAAAAAATTGTTTTGGGTGCCATTTTTCCAATATGGCGTCGCGAGCGGCATAAATTACCATGGTGGCAAAGTAAAAATTCGAAAAGAGCACGTCGAAATCTATAAACATAAAAATTTTCAAAACTCCCGGTAAATTTTCCAGGTAACCCCCTTTTTGAGCACCTAATGACTGGACTATATCTTGTACAAGAATTCGCGTGCGATTAGTCGAACGGATCGCGCCAGGACGATTGCCTACTTGATTAATACGTTGATATCCCAAGGAAAGTTATGTATTGTTGGCAGTTCGAATTACGTAACACGAATAATCGCTGCACGCCTCTGCGATCACGCTCGCTGAGTTATATACTTGTCTCTGATCGAATTGGTTCGATCGATCTAAAATGGGATTGCTGGGAATACTGATTTTTATTATAACGTGTTATTGGTTTGAAATTTTATATTTTAACGATTATAACGATGCAGTCGAAAAGTGTGCTGGATATCCAAAAATATGTTGGATACGCAACGACGCGTGAATTCTAAGTCTTTTCGTTGCTCTGCGATTGGATGATAGTTACGACCATTCGATCGCTACTGTTCGATGGAGTGTTGTGGGGAGAGAGAGGGGGAGAGAGAGATTATGCGTTATTTGTGATTGCTGCACGAGAGAGACTGAGAGAGAGATACGCGTGAAAAAGATTTAAAAAATGGGGAATAAATGACGTTCGCTACTATCGCAAAGAAACATGATCTCTCCAGGCGCTCGATGGATACCGAAAGTTTTCAAATTTACGACTCGACTCAAATCATGATATACAGGGTTATTCAGTAGAAACACCAGCTGAAGTTAGCGAGCGCAATTTGAACCCTATGGTAAAACCATGATCGGCTGGTGCGTTTGAGCTGAATAACCTGGTATATATTGTAACGTATTTCTCTAATCTTCCGAACTCGACACCGATAGCTAAACAAAATCCGAGAGCGAACTATCTGCGAGAAC